>JAOWAR010158423.1:0-10677 GCA_028571005.1 Clathrina lutea
AGTCAGAGGCATATCTGACGAAACGTCTTGTTCAATCTGTGTCTTATGACTGGTGAGCTGGGAACTTTCTCCTGAACTATAAATGATGTTGAGCATGGGATTTGTGTTGCTTGTTCAACAAGAAGCCAGCTAAGATATCCTTCCTTTCCCGTACCTCCTTATTTTTTGGCTGAAAGTTTGGATAATGGCTTCAAAAGAAGGAGCAGTGAATAGCGAATGAAGAAATTGTGATAAATGCCTTAAATGATTGCATCTCTCCCCAACGCACTTCTTTTTCTGTCAGGAGCGGTTCACAGAGAGGGATGTTAGAGAAGGATTGCACCATCATATTGTGAAGCAGTTTCACTACACCAGCTGGCCGGATCGCAGCGTCCCAACGATTGCCACAGGGCTGCTGGAGTTCTTGAGACGGCTGAGAGTTCATCAACCACGAAACAAGTCGGACAAAATTCCAGTCTTGGTGCACTGCAGGTCAGCAAGAGAGGGGAAAACGTTATTGAGCGTATGCTTGTTTGCCTTGTCAGAGTATCCGAGGTCTAAATATTTAGAAGTCCTCAAATTTTCTTGTGGATCATAAGTCAGTCCGGTAGGAAAGCTAGAATTGACCAAAGGCAGATAGCAGCTAGTTGAAGCAACAGAGTGTTTGTATAGCAGGAAGGCCTTGCACCACGTCTGTAGGTAGGTGATTTGTACGGTAAGTTTTGGCACAGAATTGACTGCTCACCGTCTGGGACAATCTGGTTTAGATTTCATTTCTTGCTCTCGTTAACTTGTTTCTCTTACACAGTGCTGGTGTCGGCCAAACTGGCACTCTCCTCGCAATCGATTCGATGCTGAACCAGGCCGTAAAGGAACAAATGGTCAACCCATTTGCGTTTGTGCTCGCCATGCGAGGGTCTCGACAAGACATGGTCCAAACAGCTGTAGGTAGTGCTGTTTATCAAAGAAAGGAAAGAAGGCATTGATCAAATAATTCAATTTGTTTTTAGTCCAAACCATCCAGACAGGATCTCCTGCACGACGCTGTGGTTTTTCAGCTAATTATCCTGGAGAGGAATTAAAACTGATACTGAAAGGACTAGAAAGCTGATAATGTATTAGTGGTCCATGGCGTTTGAGCATATTTTTAATTTTCGAGAATGGTATCAGTCATCCTGTTAGTTTTGCTGTAGAAAGAAACATCTGCTGTTGATGGTGTATTACACCTGGTCTGACCGTTCATTGTGAAAATATTCATAAATTTTATATGTCACCCGAACATCTTCAGGAACAATACATCTTCATTCATGAGGCACTCAATGAGATGTTTTTGGCTGGTGTAACGACGCACATCGCTGGTGAAAAATTTAAAGAGACTGTCAACTCTGCCCTTGCAACAACTTTTCCAGATGGAACAAGCCAAATTGACCGGGAATATAAGGTGAGGTTACTGTGGCATCTGACCTTATTTGAGGGGAGGCTCCTGAGAGCAAAGGATTAAGGGTTGGAATGAAGGTGCTATTTCTGTTTATGCTGGGGAGGAAAGGCACAACGACCGAGTTTTCCTTACAAATGCCCATATATGCACTCACAAACATGTGGGCATGTGTAGGCAGGCACACATTCTGACACGAGCTACACAAGCTTCAAACTGGAGCTTTTTAGGAGTTCTCCCTCGGAGTTGGCACATCAAGACCGACAAAAAGGGCGGAAAAGGACCAGTGACCACCAATGATGTTATACAGTTGTGGGAGAAGGCCAAAAAGGCATCATGGACAAACAAGAGGTCAAATGACGGGGTGCAGAAAGAGAGCACCAGAACGCAAAGCTTCCAGTAAGCGAGTTTCTTGTTTTGATTAATTTGTGAAAGACCCTTGGACCTGTTAATCTTAATTTCATTTTGTCTACTAATTTCGAGCCTAAACACCCTACCAAGATGAGAGGCAGAGTGTGTCAACTATAGGATGGCAGAATGCCTGTTCTCACCAAGTTCTGATAACACAACTAACTGTCTTCTTCAAGGTAGTTCATCTGGGCACTATGCGGTTGAATTGGTTTCCAAGCTCACCGGCTATATCTGATCTAATTCAAACATATGTTTTTCTCTTGGATTTTTTGCCAGCGTCTGCCGGACGGCCTTCCTGGCCAGAACTTGTTTTGCACAGCTCGTCAGGAATGCAACAAAGAAAAGAACCGGTTGGAGGAGGTTTTGCCCTGTAAGAGGCCCAGGAAACTGTGTGATGGGCTAGCACTCTTCCACGTTTGTCTCTAACTTTTATTCGAAGAACATTTTATAAAGCTCATACTCCGTGCCTAGACCGGGACTTGAACCTGCGGCACCAAATCACCTCAGAGCAGACGAAAATCACATGACAATCTGCTACGCCATCACGTCATCCTCAGAAAAGGATGGGCAATGGCACAGTTTCAAGGTCAGGCAATCTCGTCCACACGGGAGTCCGTGGTCTGGAAGATGGTAGCAGCGACGGAGCACCACGTGCAACGTGATTCGAACTGGCCGGCCCCCGAAACGGTCAACACCGAGCTAGTGAAACAGTATAGAGAGGACTTCAAAGAAGTTGGTATGTGACTGCAAGGAGAAATACATTGGGAGAAAAATTCAGACCACGGACTCCCGTGTGGATGAGATAGCTTAACCTAGAAACTGCACCATTGCCCATCCTTCTTGAGGATGAAGTGATGGCGTAGCAGATAGTCAGGTGATTCTCGTCTACTAGGCGATTTGGTGCCGCAGGTTCAAGTGACAGTCTAGGCGCGGAGTATGCGCTTTATGAAATTTTCTTCGAATGCTATTTCTTCGTGCAGTCATATAACCACTTCTTTGAAGTTTTCTTCAACATTTATGTCGATTTCTTTACATATCCTTGCAGGTCTGTTTAACAATGTGGTCTGTCAATTTTCTAGAAGAGAGGTGAAAGAGAGGAGGAAAAGGTTGGCGAAGAGCCTGGAATGCTTGCTCCAATAAGATTGGAAAAGCAAGCTTATCTCTCTCAATCAAACAAGGGCATAACCAACCTGATCACTGGTTTTTCTCTCTTCCTGATCTCTTATCCACAGATGATCACACACGTGTGAGGGTCGTGGAGCACATGGGAGAGGAAGGGCCAAATTACATCAATGCCAGCTTTATTGATGTAGGTGTAGGTTCTACGCTGTCCCATTGAGAGATCTGCGCAGCTATAACTTGACTGCTCGGTAGTAGACCTCGAAATCCCTTTCTGAAGGTTTTTATTCCTGAACCAGCATCTTGGAAAGAGAAAAAATGTAACTAGTTCCATGTCCAACCCGGGAGTTTTATCATCAGCAAAAAATACTGGATGTTAATTGTTCTTCTATCATTTGAGTTTGAAAGACTGAAAACAACACAACGATGGAAACACTTTTGGCTGTAGGGCTTTTCAACCCGCAGAAAGTTCATTGCAGCTCAAGGCCCGCTGCCCTCCACTGTGGTCGATTTCTGGAGCATGATCTGGAAGTTCAAAGTTTCGACGATCGTGATGCTGTCACCGTTGGCAGAAAATGAGACAGTAAGCTTGTTGCACGTTATCGTCATCACAGAGAAGACTGTAACTTTAACTTTTATCGTCTGTGCCAGTCATTTTCCTTTATAAACATAAATTTCCTAATGAGCTATCATTCCGTTTCATTTTCGATTGTCTTAAAACTCTTTCCAATGAGTATTTGCCACTTGAGCAAACTCAATGAAAATTAATGTAAAAGAACACCCTTAGTCCAGGTGCTGACAACAGTGCACGCTCTGGCTAAAAACTGCTCTCCACGTTCTTTTTTCCTCTATTTTATTTTGGAGGGGACTCCATAAACACTTGTTACTGCTAAATGACCTATATCAGTTCTGCGACCGGCTTCCTTTCCATTTATTTTTCCCATCGCATCAGAATCACAGTCTACATACATGCTGGCTTACAATTTCCCTTGCAAAATTAGGGTGAAGTGTAATAATTTGTTCAGTTTCACATACACCATGGTACACGTTAGCTCTTGTTGTGTGCATGCCCAGATTTTTCACTGTCACTGTTCCCAATCATTTTCAACTTGAAGAAGCCAGAGTCATTTCTGGTAAAGCGTCTTATTTTCTTCACCTTCATATGAATGACTGGTGTGATGGGAAAACAGATGATGGCAACCCAGTCAGGATCCCTGAGATCAGGCTTTCTTTTCTTTTGAAGAAAGTTGAAGAAATTTTTACTTCTCACTCTCATGATGAACTCAAACAAGGTTAAGAACTGTAGTTCTTAGGACTCGAAGTGAGGAAAGAAAAGGATGGTGTTTAAATGAGATGTTTTGGCGTCAACACCATCAGTTCATCTGGTGAACTGATGATGGCGTTGACGCCGAAACGATTTCTCATTCCTCACTCCGTGTCCTAAAAACTTCTTAACCTTCTTTGAGATTCTTTTCTTTTCGTTATTTTTTGGCTTTTCTTGCTGCTGGCTCCATTGATCAGGATAGAGTTCAAGGTTTCCTGATTGTGGTCTTCTTCAAAAAGACCTCCTTTAAGGGAAAGATCTTGGTGGGGTGTTCCTGTCAACTTGCTTTTCTGGGTCCTTTCCAGGCGTGTGCTCCCTATTGGCCAGTTGGAGACAAGCCAACAGTCAAGTATGGCGATTTCCAGATTAAACTCGAGACGAAAAATTCTCACGAAGATTTTGTGGTCAGATCTTTGACTGTCACACACAAGGTACAGTTTTATGTTTAGCGAGCTGAAAAGCGTTCCATCCTGATTATTCTGCTACCCATGATGACAAGAGACTTTCACCGGCTCTTGCGGGAAGAATTCGAACCCTCATGAATGAACGCACCGCAGAAATTCTGATGTCCACATTTTTCTTGGTTTGATTGCCTGTGAGAATGAGTGGTAGTCTATATTTCTGTTCTTGCCGATGTCTCACCTCCCTTTTCAGTTCTTGAAAATGTTCTCTTTTCGGTGTCCTGGTCAATCAGTGAGAGATCAGCAAAAAATCTTATCAGCTACATGAATTGGGTGGCCAGTGTTTCTCAAAAGCCTTTGTGAACCTCATGGCAGATGTTCCATTTTTTATGACTAAGAAAATATCTGCTTATCGCTACAATACCCGTGCTCCCTTCAGGGAAAAATCACTCGCCAGGTAACTCAACTTCAAACAGACCGCTGGCCAGCGGATGGAGTAATGGAAGCATGGGCAGTTGTTGATTTTGTCAAGAAGGCTAATCAAGTTAACTTGGAAGTGGACAGGTCTGCCCCCATTGTCGTTCACTGCAGGTAAGGAAAATTGCAGCAATCATTTTACTGCTTCATGTGATTCTTCTAGCCTGTCAAAGGAAGAGAAGAGGAAGAAATAACATGCGGGGAGGACTCAAACTCAAAGTTGGAATGCCTATAGCACTCCACGAAGCCAACTTTTGTTGGCTGAGTGGCAGAGCAGTTATGATCGTGGCATTCCAGCTGTGCTGGGCTATGGCGCCGCAGGTTCGAGTCCTCAACGCGTGTCATTTCTTCCTCTTCTCTTCCTGCTATCGTCAAAATTCTTTTTATGCTTACTTGGGTCAATATTATTCTTCTTTTGGCTGCTCCGTAAGGATTTCTAGCGCTGTCCTCTCTTCACACCACCTCTTTCGGCTACTCTCTTTTCGTTTTTGTCTTCTCCCCCCCTCTCCCTCCTTCCCTGTTCCCGGGACAACCGTGTACAGTTGAATTGCCCATAGCGCTCCATGAAGCCAAGTTTTGTTGGCTGAATGGCAGAGCAGTTACGATCGTGGCATTCCGGCTATGGCGCCGCAGGTTAGAGTCCTCCCCGCATGTCCTTTCTTCCTCTTCCTCTTCTCTTCCTATTATTGTCAAAATTCTTTCTATGTTTCTAGCCTGTCATAGTATTCCTGGAACTACCAGTAGTTTTAGATTGATCTGACAAGGAGGAAGGGGAAATCACACAACGGTTTGTGATTGCTCTAAAATACAACCTTTTCCAGAAAGGAAAGAAAAGAAGACACCTATGCGTGCTGGTGCTGTGTACATTTCTCGATTTATGTTCTTCTACCAGGGATGGTGTTGGTTGTACTGGAACATTTTGTGCCATCAGTGTGTGCATGGAGCAGCTTGAGTTTGAGAACTCTGTGGATGTGTTCCGAGTTGTTCACATGCTACGAACTCAGCGCACATCCATGGTGGGGAATGAGGTGAGTAATGGCCTGATTTAGAGTTTGATATCAATGAAAGGACGCGGCGAACAAGCCTGGTTTGCTTTGCTGCCATTGAGACTCAACCCAGTCAAACATTTTGTGTGAACGATGATACTGAGTCACTCTTTCTTCATGATTGCTAGGTTTTAATGGTGTGTATGTGATTTTGGCTGGGAGCCTTGCTTCACTTAGCAAATTTCTTGCAGTGATATTGAACATTGAATTGAAAGACTCGGTGTTTGCTTCCGTGTGAGCTATTTTCTCACTGATTGCTTTTTGTGCACACAAGCCTCTTTTTCCAAATATGTATGCTAATTCTCACTACTTTTGCTTTTCCGTCTATCTTAAATTTGCCTCCTTGCTTGACAGAAACAGTATGCCTCCATCTACCATGCACTCCTGGAGAGTCACAAGACATTTCATATCTATGCACACATTGGAAGCACATAGCTGTGTTGAATCCAGCTCGGCCAGCAACATCAAGACAAAAGCAAGACCTAGTCATGATGGAAAAATAGATATTCTGCTACTTCTAGCTGATCAGTTTATACCCTCATGTTTTGTACTGCCAGAGGTGTTGTATGATTCAACTCTCAGAACGCTTCGGACAATCTTTCTTTTAGGTATACAACAACATGACCCTTGGTGTAGTGTTTGCAATTCTGTATTATTCTGTATTCTCTGTTTGGTTTGTGTTGGACCCATGTACTCTCATACTCATCTCGCGTGATCTCTCCATATTGTATTTCATCTGTCTTTCGTTGCGCAAGATCAGGTTTTCTTTTTGTCCACGGCAAGATGAGTTGTATTGCTTCGGTCTGTGGGACACAAGGGTTCAACGTTGGCGACGAGGATGGTTGACGTAGTTAGCCACTCTTCATGCGAGCTACTCCCCGTTAATCTCTCCGGATCCGCCCGGCGCTGACGTTGCTGAGAACTGGAAGCGGTGGAAGCGTCCGTTCATTTACTGCGTACTGAAGGGAAGGGAATAGCCCATACGAACCGGATGAAAAGCCTTCTTCTACATTTTGCGGGCATGGCTGTACAGGATCTATTCGAAGATTTCACAGACTCCGGAGCGCCGTCAGGGGAATTAGATAGAGGCCAATGAGGATACTACAACCATTTTGAGTTGAAGCCAAGCACGCCGTTTGAGAGGCACCGATTTCGGCAGATCAGTTTTCGAGGAAGGGAGACATGCGATCAATTTGTGGTTCGTCTTCGACGCCAAGCCAGGTACTATGCGTATGGCAGTCTACCAGAAGAAACTATTCGGGACCAGTTGATCGATAAGCTGCCGAACGCGGAGCTGAAGAGGGGCAGGGCATACTTCAAGCAAGGGACGTCTCACTCGATCGAGCGGCTAGAGCTTGTTCGGGCATTTGAAGCAGGCGAGCGCCGTGACCGCCGTCGCAGTCTCAGCTGCGATGAACGTAGTGCGCAGTCCAGTGCGTTGAGGGAGGGCGTCGTTCGCGTGGTCGGATTTCAAACTCAAAAACGCCGGTTCAGGCTGATGGATTTTACGGATCGGCAGGCAGGGACGGAAGTTGTTTTGCGTGTCGCAGGGCGGGACACAAATCCACTGATCTGAATTGTCTGGCACGAGGAAAGATGCAGGAACTTTGACAAAGTCGGTCATTTCAGCGTTCTTTGTCACTCACGTTCGTCGGCGAAGGGCAAGAAGGCCGGTACGACGAAAACACCGACTGTCCGATCTGTACAGTACGAGAAGATCGAGCACGACGACACCGACGACGCGTTCTTCACGTGGTGTAACTCGGTGCACGTTCATGCGCGAAAATCAAGAAGCAGTCACGTCGGGTCCGCGGAACCGTTGATTGACGTACGGACTGATGGTGTCCTCCAGACGACTCTCATTGACTGTGGTTCTGCAGTGAACTTGCTTGGGGAACGCCAGCATAGGTCACTACAGGAACGTGGCTTGAGGAACACAACGTTGGGAACATGTCAGAAGAACTCTTTGGGTATGGGTGCCATCTCCTGGAGGTACTGGGAAGTTTCAAGGCGGAGGTGGAGGCAAATGCACGAAAGATGAGCGTGGAGTTTGTGGTCTTGGCAGGAGAAGGACGATGCCTCCTTGGACGCGACACAGCACTATCGTTGGACGTTCTAAGTAAGGGACCCACCTCGGATGTCATGACAATCGACGAGTCAAGAGAAGACTTCTCAGCAAAGATTCGGCTGACCTTCGCCCCAGTGTTTGAAGGCGTTGGGAAGCTAAAGGACTATGAACTGCACCTCCACGTACATCGTTCCGTGCAGCCTGTGGTGCAGACACCATGAAGAGTTCCCTTTTCACTTCGCCAAAAGGTCACAGAGACTGTCGAGATGTTGGAGAGGGATGGCTTCATCGAAGGACCAACATCGTGGGTAAGCCCTATTGTGGTGTCACTAAAGCCATCGGGAAACATTCGTCATGTGAGGCAAGTGAATTAGGCCATTATTCGAGAGCGAATCCAAGAGTGAATGAGGTTCTTGCGGAGGTGAATGAAAGCACTGTGATTTCGAAGTTTGTCTTTAAACAAGGCTTTCAACAAATCCAGCTTGATGAGGCATCAGGAGACATTACAACGTTTGCAACACATGCTGGGCTTTTCGATACAAGTGTTTCAGCTTTGGAGTGACGTCAGCGCTGGAGAAGTTTCAACAAATTGTGCAAAAAGCTCTTGCAGGATGTCAAGGTGCTGTCAACATTGCGGATGACGTAGTTGTCCATGGCAAGGATCAGCAAGAGCACGACCTATGTCTGTATGCTGTACTTCATTGGCTGCTGGAGTGCCAGCTCACTTTGAATTCTGTCAAGTGTGCATTCCAGAGGCTGAAGATCATGCTCATGGGATTTCTGGTTTCTCAGGACGGGATTGGCCCGACCGAGGAGAAGGTTGGGGCGGTTGCATAAGAAACACGAAGTTTCCTGGACCTCGTAGGATTTAGTGCCCGTTTTCTACCAGACTTCTCCATGATGGTGGAGCTTCTTCGTGCAGTATCCTGCAAGGATTCCGTGTTTCGCTGGGAGGAGCAGCAGCAACAAGCTTTTGAGGAGCTGAAAACAAAGGTGGTAAAGGCAACAGAACTAGCTTTCTTTGAAGTGGGTGCTCCTACTAAGGTAATTTTGGACGCCAGTGCAGTGGGACTTTGTGCTGTGCTTGTGCAGGAGCAAGATGGCCAGGAACGTGCTGTTCTCCATGCAAGCCGAAGCCTGAGCACGGTCGAACGACACTACACCCAAACAGAAAAGGTAGCACTAGCATTGGTTTGGGTTTGTGAACGATTCCACCTGCATTTGTACGGCCTCCAACAATTTGAGCTTGTCACAGATCATCGTGCGTTGGAGGTGATCTATTCTATCAAGACCAAGCCATCAGCCCAGGTGGAGCGTTCGGTTTTACGGTTACAGCCATACTGTTTTCATGTTCGGTACGTTCCTTCGGCAAAGAACGTTGCAGAAGCGCTCTACCGTCTGGAGAAGCAAGAAACCCTGAAAAAGGGGAAGCGACAACTATATCACTACCATAGCAACGAAAGCAGTACCCCGAAGTAGTGGGGATTGCCGAAATCAAGCAAGTCTCCAAAGCAGATGATGAACTTCCAAACGTCAGGCGCAGGTTGCAGCAGGATGATTGACTCAATGCACCCATGGTTTTCCCGTCGGTGGGAAATGATCTCACCTATGTGGACTATGTGATTCTTCGTGTCACCCGCCTTGTTGTTCATTCTTCTCTACAGCAACGAGTGCTCGACATTGCACACGAAGGCCATCAAGGTGTGGTGAATACTATGCAGTGACTTCACAGGATGGTCTGGTGGCCTCGCACAGACAATAATGTTGGGAAGTTATGTCGGTCATGTCACGGGTGTCAGTTAGGTTGCACTCACACTGTGGGAAACACTGGGAAAAAGATTACAAGCCGCGCGTGAAAAAATATGTACGTGTGCTTACCTGTGGTTACGTTTATGCGTTTATCCAAGCGATCGCTGTTTGCGCGAAAATTGATTCTGGATTTGGTGGCATGCAAGCCGACACAAGCTGCCTGCCTCTGGGAGAGAAAGATTGAGAAACTTGTGCGAAGCCTTGAAAAAGATGTCGATGAACATCACGGTCGTCTGACAGCGTTCACAGATCGAGGAGGTCCGGATCTGCCTTGCGAGGACGGGAGCATGTCGATGGGAAGTACGTCAAGGCGTTCTGAGCGTTTTCACTTGGCTTCTCAGTTCGGTTCGCCCTTGCTTGAGTCCTCGCTTGGAGTTTGCCCACACCGTCCTTTGCCGAAGCGTTCCACCAGGCAAGAGACTAGCCATGGTCTTGCATTGGCTGGGACATGGTTTTGCTGAAAGGCATCTAGCCAACTTGTACTGCGTTGGGCCTTCCTTGTCTAGCGGTAGATGTAGGGGGGGGGGGGGGGTGGGGAGAGTTTGTGAGGGGAGGTTGGAACCGGGTTGGGGGAGAGGGTAAACAGGAAGGTACAAATGCTGCGGGCA
>JAOWAR010158434.1:0-10676 GCA_028571005.1 Clathrina lutea
TTCAAAGGCATAAAAGGCAAGGGACATCTCCATCATTCTAAAACAGATGAGTTGCCATGGTCACCCATGTGGTACAGTTAAGTACACAGGGGTTTGTTCAGCAGGAAAAAAGCCTACAAATTCAAAAAAAAAAAAAAAAAAAGATCAACACAAAAACTTCAGGCAATTTACAGGTTTGAGCTTTTTGTGTACACATCCTTTCAACTAAGTGCAATGACATAAATAACAATGGAATGGGAAAGGAAGGGACCACCACTGTAGTGTATTTATCACCTAAAATAATGGTGGCTCTGCATGCATGCTTGCATTGATCGTAAGTCTTCTTCTTCTTTGTGTTTGCTTGCTTGTTGAATCATGACTGACATGAGATAAAGAACACATGTGGTGTGGTGTGTGGTGTAGAGAGGAAGCTAACATTGACGACGAGGATGGCGGCAAAGGTTGGCGCCCTCGAGGACTTTGATGCGAAAACCGATGACATCGTTGAATATTCGGAAAGATTTGAGCTGTACTGTATAGCTAACGATGTGTCTGCGGCCGGCAAGAAGAAGGCCTTGCTACTACTGACAATGGGCCAGGAGGCCTGTCATGTGCTCCAGTCGTTAGCTAATCCGACAGCCCCCACCGACTTGGGTCTGGCGGAGATTAAGAAAATTCTGCTGAGCCACTTTGCCCAGAAGCGCGTCACAATCGCGGAGCGAGTCAAGTTTTTCACTGCCAACAGCAGCCGGGTGAGTCGATCACAGCATACATGGCAGAACTACATGTATGCCACTTGGCTACTCACTGTGCTGCGTTTGGCCAATATCTAGACGAAGCGTTGCGTGACTGCCTCGTCTGTGGCCTGATCTGTGAATGCACGCAGCGCAGTCTCCTTGCCGAGCCAAACTTTACCTTGAGATCGGCCTTGGAGAAGGACCAGGCAGCAGAACTCGTGGTGAGCGAAACTTCAACGGTGCGCAGTCTGGACACCAGTGTACACATGGCAGGCAAGAAGATATCTTCTGAACGTGGCAGCTGCTGTGCCACCCGGACCGCAGGCGGATGTTTTCGTTGCAGTGGAGAGCATACCCCATCGCCGTTCTGCTTTCGGACCAGGGAGTGTCAACGGTGCGGGAAGGTAGGCCACATTGTCAGAATGTGCCGCAGTGCGGAGAAAACAACCAAAGAGGGCATGCAGGAGCCCAAGTACCGGAGAGGTGGAAAGGCAGTGAAAGTTGTCAACCTTCACAGCGATGGTGGATAGAGGAGAAGATGACGCCATGTTTATCAGGCACCTAGGCCATAACCAGCCACAATCCCATGGAGAGTTACAGCCTCTTACGATACAAGTGACTGTTGAAGACAGGCCACTTACCGCGGAGATCGACAAGGGGTTGACTGCGTCAGTTATGCCCTGGCACATATATCATGACCTATTTCAGCATTGTGAGCTGGAGGAGACGTCTGTAACACTGCGGTCGTGCACCAGAGAGTGTTTCCGACCAGAGGGAGCCATCTGGGTGACGGTGGATCATCATGGCCAACAGCGAAGGCGGCGGTTTGTTTGTAGTGAAAGCTGTTTCTGAACCCTTGTTGGGACGGGAGTGGCTCAGCCAGTTGTGACTCGACCAGCCTAGGGTACCGAGGATTGTCGGAGTCCGCCTTGGCACCGAGTCTACGAAGGATCGCCTGAACAAATTGTTCCGTAGGCATGATTCAGGATTCTTGGATACATTGGGCACATTCACAGACATCCAAGCGACGCTGAACATGAAGCCTGGGACAAGGCCGAAGTTTTGCAAAGAACGGCCAGTGCCGTACACACTACGGCCCTACGTGGAGGCAGAGCTAGACCACTTCCAACACGAGGAGATTCTCACGCCTGTGCCATTTTCGGAGTGGGCAACTCCAGTGGTCCCATTGGTCAAGTCATCCGGCCAAGAGCGGATATGCGGTGATTACTAGATGGCGGTCAACCCTGCACTAAACATCGACCTATACCCACTACCACGCATAGACGACATTTTCGCCAAGCTGGCGGGAGGAGTGAAATTCACAACAATTGACCTCAAGAATGCTTATCAACACATGGAGCTGTCGCCGGAGAGCAAGCCACTGCTGACCATCAACACACACAAGGGCCATTATCAATACGACCGCCTGCCGTTTGGGATAGAGTCAACCCCGGCATTATGGCAGAAGGCCATAGACCAGCTGCTAGTCGGGATTCCCAAGAGAGATTGCATCATTGATGATATCATAACATAATTACCGGAGATGATGATAAGGAGCACTTCCACAACCTCGCCATGGTGTTAGAATGCCTGAGCAAGCATGGCCTACACGCAAATCTGCCCAAAAGCAGATTTTTCCAAGACCGTGTTAGGTACCGTGGCCATGAGGTGGATCGACATGGCCTGCACAAACTTGACAGCAAGGTGCAAGCTGTTCTGGACGCATCCAGACCTCAGAATGCTAGTCAGCTGCGATCCTTTCTGGGGTTAGTGAATTACTATCACAAGTATTTACCACGTCTGGCATTGGAAGCCAAGCCCCTACACGAGCTGTTGCAGACGAGGACAAAGTTCAAGTGGTCAGCCAAGCGCAACCAGTCGTTTAACCGTCTGAAGGAGATGGTGGCATCTGATCTGGTGCTGACACACTATGATGTGGCATTTCCAGTGCGATTGGCATGTGATGTGTCACCGTATGGACTTGGTGTCGTTTTGTCACACACAATGCCCGATGGAGCAGAATGCCGATTGCATAAGCGTCCAGATCCCTGACGAAGACCGAGCAAGCATACACGCAGATTGACAAGGAGGTGCTTGCAATGGTGTGGGGCATGCAGAAATTCCAAACACACTTCTACGGTCGCCACTTTACACTTGTGGCGGACCACAAGCCGCTAACGGCGGTATTTCATCCAGCCAAATCGATGCCAGCAATGACACGGCACGCCTGCAAAGGTATGCGTTGTTCCTGGCAGGCCATGACCATGACATTGAGTATCGCTCTACCCAAGAACATGGCAATGCTAATGGCCTATCATGGCTTCCTTTAGCAACCGACGAGGTCGCTCAAACAGACACTGTGGTGGTGGTGCACAGTGCTAGGATCGAGGCACTATCCGCGACAGCCGAACAGATCAAGCTGGCGACACGTCGTGAGGCAACTCTGTTCACAGTGTATGATGCGGTTGTTACAGGTACCGCGATGCCCGCCGGAAGCCTGGACACATGCCGCCAAGCAGAGTTGTCAACCCACCAGGGATGCCTAAGGTGGGGCGCACGGGGAGTGGTCCCTCCTTCCTTGCAGGAGCGTGTTCTGTCCGGCCTCCATGTTGGCCATCCGGGAGTCATTAAAATGAATTCTCTAGCCCACAGTTATGTGTGATGGCCAGAGATCGATGCCCACATTGAGTGCATTGTGAGAGACTTGCGCTGGCTGTCAAGCTACCCTTAAGACTCCAACGCCCGCTCGCCTACATCCCTGGGAGTGGCCAACCCTACCTGGGAGCGCCTGCATGCTGACTTCGAAGGACTAGTCGACAACCGCATAATCTTGGTTGTCATTGATGCAATGAGCATGTGGCCTGAAGCAAGTCCGCTCAAATCCACGACCAGTGCGAAGACCATCTCGTGTCTGCGTGACATGTTCGCACGATTTGGAGTGCCAGAAGAACTGGCAATCGATAACGGGCCTCAGAAGAATTTGAAGCTTTTCTGAGGAGCAATGACATTCGCCACAACACAATTGCCCCATATCATCTGTCCACCAATGGCTTAGCAGAGCATTTTGTGCGCACCAAGAAGTCAGCGTTGACCGCAGGAAGTCGTGACCAGTATTCTACAGAGCAGAAGCTGGCCAACTTCTTGCTTAGCTATCAGACATCAGCACGTGCTACCACTGGTGAAGCAGCCAGCGAGCTGCTGATGTCTCAACGACTTTGAACGAAGCTGGACTTGCTGAAGCCTGACCTTAACTACTGAGTTCTCCGACAGCAGGGAGGCCAGCAAACGTCAAGCAGGCACCCATCCACTAAACCAAGGCATTTTGCACCGGGAGAGGCAATGCTGGTTCGTGACTACTGTGGTGCAGTCAAGTGGGTCGATGGCGCAATTTTGACACGTGTTTGCACGCTCACATATACGGTGGAAGTCGGGTGGTGCGTGTGGAGATGCCATATTGACCAGCTGCAACGAGTATTCTCACCGGTTTTGCCAGACAACCCAGCGGCCGCCACAAACGTGTCTTGACATGACCCCTTCCACGACAATCAGTCAAGCACAGCACACATCACCAGAACATCTGCCAGCACCAGCGCTGCAACGATCTACCCGCCCACGGGTCTAGCCGGAGAGATTTAACATTTAAAGGGGAGGAATGTCGTGCATTGAGAACCAAAAATAATTGGCCACCATGGTAATTATGGTGGCTCTGTACGCATGCTTGCATTGATTGTCAGTCTTCTTCTTTGTGCATGCTTGCTTGTCGAATCATGACTGACATGAGGTAAAGAACACACATGGTGTGATGTGTGGTGTGGAGGGGAGCAAAACCATCATTAACTAATTAAAGATAAAACATACAAAAATTGAAACATAAGCAAAGAAACAAAAAATTGAAACATCGAAAAATAAGCAAAGAAACAAAAAATTAAACACAACTGAAAAGAAACAGACGCACTTGTCATGAGTTACGACCCCTTCCTCGCGATATCTATTGTCCTTGTCGTATTTGACGACAAGACATTTCTTTTTCGCCACCTCGAATCGCCGCAGTCGCCGGAGAAGCTCAGTGCTAAGGACAAAAAACAACAACAACATTTGTTTTCATTAAATTTTTATTCGCAATACACAACTCGACTCTTCAGGTACGCACGTCTTCCCGGCAAACATTGGTCCAAAAATCACCTGACGAGGAAAAAAAGCAAAGGAGATTTGTTTGTTGCAAAATTCCCTTATTTTTTGCTGAAGTCAGAGTTTCTGGCTCACCTGAATGTCACCCCCGCGAACAGAAGGATCATCCGATCTCCATCGATTGAACAGCGCACAAGAAGTTAGTCTTGGGGACGGTCGAAGCGCATATTTCGCCCATGCTCCCACAAACGTGCATCCTCGCAACATTGGCATCGACTTGGGCGGGGAAAAAACGCTGAAGGTGCTCACAGGCTGAGGCGAATCACAAAAGTGCGAACACAATGAAAACAGTCGTTTCTCGAGATGCAAGGTTTTGGCCAGCTCGGCGCCGACAACACACACAAGCCCATACTTGTCCTTGACGTGGCCCGCCGAAACACATTTCAAGTCATCAAGGGGCGTGATGCATGTCACCGGAACTCGTAGCTCCCACTCTCCGTGACTCTCGATCTCTTCTGCACCTGTGACCATATCGATGCGGCGAAGCTTGCTATGGTGATTGCGATCACTGTTACGTATGTTATGACTAGCTTCTGCATGGCCGTCGACAGCGAGATGTATGTGCGGGGGGATCGATCGATATCACGGAACGAGCGCCATATTTTGTCATGGTAACAGTTGTCACATTAAGGTGGCTATATAGCTAAGTTTAGAAATCCGGCGAGCTGTAGACTACGTCGCTTGCGAGAGCCGAGTTGTGTGCAATATCTGACTTCGCTTTCCTCTCGCTCCACAATGACAGGCTTTCTTTGCTTCATGTGTGCAGACGCGAAGTTTACGGATTCCTTCTAGCCCGACAAGACCTAGGTTCAATCGGATCCGGCCCATTTTCGTGTCTAAGAAGCTGGAATTGACCCTGCGAGAACTAATCCAAGCTCCGAAGGATGCAACGGTACTGGGAAACATGGCGATTTAAGTCCAGGAACTTGAAACGAGAGCGGCAAGCTACCTATACGTTGTTAGCGACAGCTTTCTCTCCTTTGGTCAATATAGAAAGAACTTCAGTCAATAAGAGGTGTGACCGCAGTCACCACACGGAGATATGTAGATCCGAAGAAAATTTCTTAAAGCTCGCTATTTGTGTCGGGATTGGGACTCGAACCTGCGGCTGCTGCGGCACCAAATCGCCTAGAAAATGAGAGTCCTGTACGGGAGTACCAGCTGATGAAGAGTTCTTTTGCCGCGGGAGCGTTTGCTCCTTTTTTTCCTTTTGAAGATGAGACAGTTTTAGGCCTGGAACAGTTTGGGAGAAAAAGCTAAGAAGCCAGTGCGATAATTGATTTTTTGTACAAAGGAAAGCTGTATTTTATTCAGTTGAGGCTCGTAATTCAGGGATTTTGGTTCGAAGAAGGACTTGGTCGTGCGCCGAAGGCGTGAGGCCGGGAGCATCTCCCCGATCAAACTTCCGAAGGATACGTACGGACACGACGCCACACTGAGCAAGAGAGAGACAGAGAGAGAGAGAGAGAGAGAGAGAGAGAGAGAGACTCCAAATCGAAATAGTAATTGTCACATAACTGAATTTCAGCTCCTTGCTTCTGAAACGCCACCAGATAGCTCTGACAGGGGTACGTCCGACTCATCCCCGCTGCTCTCGGCCATTGGCTGTGTGCAGACGAGAAGTGAGTTTGTTCGGTCGTTGGCAAAGCCTGACAAGGCCTCGTCCCAGAGTAGCGATGACACGGTGAAACTGGCAGGGTTTGATTTGCCACTCTGCTCCCTACATGAGGACAGCAAGGACAAGCAAACAAAAAAACTGAAACTTAATGTGCATGGACAAGCAAAGAACTTTAATGTCAGACAGTAGCCCCACATGTAATATACAAAAATGTCAACAACAAATACAGCGCTACACTGTAAGAGGCGGCAAGAGACAAGGTGGAGTTAAGTGGAGAGAGGGAGAGGGGGTGTGGGGGGGGAGGGAGGAGATGAATGGGAGGTGAGAAGTGAAAAACAAGACTGATTAAGATAAACTTTTTCCTTGAGTGGGAGGACCTACCCAGGATGAGGTACGAACATGGTGTCCTCTTCCTCCTCACACATGTCGTCGGCTTTGCCTGAAGTCAACTCAAAGCTCATCAATGAGTCGTTGTCATCCAGGCCACACAAACGACGCCGGCATTTTGCGAAAACAGACTTCTCCTGGGCAGTGGCCTTCCACAGTTCAAACTCAAAGGACTGCAGGGTGATTTCAAGAGCTGCCAAGCGTTTCTCCAGAGCGCAGCGCTTGCTGCCGTCGACAAATTTTACTACAATCCGCATGGTGTCACTTTGCTCGTTGAGCAGATTTGTAACCTAATGAAAAAGCAAGGCAAAAGAAAAGACAGTAATCAAATTTCACAAATCGTTGGTGACATTTGTTGGTAACATTCGTTGGTAAAATTTTCTCCAATACTTTCTGCTGAATTTTGTGTTCTTTTCTCACAACCAAGTTGATAAGGAAATCCTGCAGCCCAATGCCCAAAACCTGCAATTGCTTTCTTTGAAGCAAGCCGGCACGGCAGTCTGGATGAAGTATAGCAGTTCATGGATCTGCTCCACCATGCACTTTTAATAAAATTATGCTTTCCAAAAAGAAAGAAAGAAAAAATGGTTGTTTTGTTGACAGTCGTTTGAAGGATTGGTAACACAAGTCAAGGGAAGACGAACAATCAGGTGTAATTTTTTTTTTTTTTTGCATGACATGCCAGGCCAGCTGTACACGTACAGAGAGCACTTACTTCAGGTAGGGTGTGGTCATCCACCTTGACTCCACTGACCTCAAGGATTGCATCGCCAACGACGACACCAGCGATGTATGCAGACCCACCGTCAGCCACGTCTGAGACAAAGACTTGATGCTTTGACAGCAAGTCGTCGTCACCTTTCACCATCCTGTTGTACGTGTCTAGCTTAAATCCCCACCTGCCGTGCTGACGATTCATCTGCAGCGTGCGAATCTGGTCCATCGGTGGCTTTAGTGTCTGGCTTGCTGCTGCCTTTAGATTCAAAGAAGCGTCTGATGAGGACAGACTGATGCATGTGCTGTTCTCATTCAAACGACTAGACTTCCCCGGCTTACGCCGAAACTGTCGAATGTGGGAAATGAAGGAGGATCTGCTTCTGCTTAAGGTGGGATGGTCTTCCCTTCTCTCTGAGGTGTGTCCCTTTAGCTTTTCTACCGGGCTATTTGGTGCAGATATCCAGTTTGAGTCCTTGACACTGCTGCGGGACAGTGTTTCAGCTTTTAATACGCTGCTGCTGCTATCACTTTCCATTTCAAATGCTGTCAGGCTGTTGGATGTGGTAATACTAGCCTCTGACTTCAAGGTCACCGCATCGAAATCTTCACATGACACTTCTGTTTGGCGGTCTGTCAATGAGGTTGCCAAGTTGTTCGGTGCCACCAATATTGGTGGATCGACAGCATTAGGAGATAAGGTGGTTGTGGTGGTGGTACTCTTGGCTATGCTTTGTGTTTCAGTATCACTCTCATCCTCGGAGGAGGACCCACCAATGATGATTCCGATTCCGGTGTTGGTCACAGGCTTAGTGATTTCAAGTTCACGGCCAGCGAGACGTGAAACCTTCCTGACGAGACTAGGTGGCGGTCCATTCTTATCTGAGGTCAATGCCAGCGACATCACTGTTATCAACGACTCTGATCTTGTCTTTAGATCAAATTTAGCCTCTACTGGTGAGCGGCCTGAAGAATTGCCTGAAGTCTTTTCTGCTGTCGGACAGACTTTTGACCTCTTTCGAAACGATGCTCTGGTTCGAACCTTGGTTCCCTCCCTTGGAACATCGTTGTTTGCTGACGATTTAAACAGTGCACGTAGGAGTGGTGTTTGCAAACTTCGGCCTGGTTGCTTTTGCTTGCTTGTCTCCAACCCAGCAGGCTCGTTTGTAGGCTTTTCTGCTGCCAGTGTTACGTTGCTGGTCTGGGTCTTCTCTCGTTGTTGCAGGTCAGGTGTGCTGCTGTTTTTTGTGCCAAGGCCTTGCGGACTTGCATCAGAAGCTAGAGACGGCTTTCCGTCTGAGCATGTCTCTTCTAAGGGTAGGTCTTTTACGATCTCGGCTAATGCTCTCTTAAGTTCCAGTGGAATAGTCACAACTGAAACGGGCAACGAGCCTGTTAACGGAAAGGCCATGTGCTGGTGCAGTGCAGGTATGAATCTCTGGTGGTTTCCAGGTGTTACAGTGTCATAACTTGCGCAAGACTCTGAGACAGTGGCTTTAAACTCCCTCCTTACGTTCGAACTTCTTGGCCTGAAAGCGCCGCAATGGATGTCGACCATCCCTTTCCTTTTAGTAGAACAACGCCATCGGTGGTTGCGCAAATATCCAACCACGCGCACTATTTCGCCAGCCCTCAGAAGTGTCTCTGGCCGTCCTGGTACCAAGTAGTAATCCTTAGAAAGTGTACCCTGAAAAGGGAAATGGTCCAGTCGGAAGATGTTGTCTGCATCTGTGCCGGTACCCAGAAACGATCGTTCCTGCGACTCGAGCTGTTCCAAAAGTTCTTCGCGATGTGCGAGCTGGTCCCGCAAGCAAGCCAGCCGTTTGTAAGGAGTGCTGTCCTGCTGGTGCGCCCCAGGTCTGATGCCTTCCCCTAAAGCCATATCTGAAACACTACTGCACCTCGACCCAACCTCCCGACCGTCAAGGAAAGATGCGGCTGGTGCGGAAAGAGAACTCTCTCTCCTGCAGTCATCTCGCCCGTCCTCCAAATCCGAGGAAATACCTTGATTATCTCTCACCGTCAGACAAGTACCACCGACCCATGTCGTTCCGCAAGGGCAGCTGACTCGAATATCTTCGACGTTGGCCATCCACAAAAGAGAATCGGCCTAACGCATCCAGGTGCAAAGAAGAGCCAGCCTTTCGAAAAGGACCACCGCTTCTCCACAGACAAAAATATTATTATATTCCTGTGCCGGAACTTTGATATGATAAAGCGGATGACCAAGACTCGGCGAAAGAAACACACAGGCGTATCGGCTGAAGCTCACTTTAGCCCTCTCCAAGTTTTTCAAGTTCAAGTTTTTATCTTGTTATTTTACTTTATTGTCGGGAAGCAGCCATCAATGCAATGAAGCTGTGCAACTCGACCGTCAAATGGAAGAAGAAAAAAATAAATATAACACGTCTCATCGCGCCGCGTTTCTGCTCGCGCCGTGATCGACTGGCTTGCGCAACGTGCGCAACGACGGCGTCATGCCAGGTGCGGCGCTATCGAGGTCGAAAAGGAACACGCGCGCGGTCGCGTGGCTTTCGCTGCCGCTGTCACAGGACATGATGTCGCGGCCAGGACCTCATGTCGCTCGTCTTTCGTCGGTGCAGGACAATGTCTTCCTTTTTTCTTTTCTTTTCTTTTCTACATCACTGAAAAAGCCAACGGTAATGCTGGCGAAGCATTTGCTTTCGCGATGAATTGACTGGTGAATTTGGAAGTCTTTTCGTGAATTATGCCCCCCCAAACAAGCGGTTTGAAGGCTCTTTCTGTTTTGAGTTTGTTGGTTTTGGGGGGTATGTATTCAAGTCGTTTCCTCGCTCCCTCTACATTAGCCACAATCTGGCCTATTACGTAAGCGAGAAAATGACACATTGAATTCAGGAACTGTTCTCGGAACACTACAAATATTCGAAGACCACGAGGAGACCGTTCCCTTTCCACTTTCACTTTTGTGTGTAAGTGTGGGCGTCGTCTCTAAAGTTGCAAACTTTTCTTTCGGTCAACCTGTTTCGGACAAGGAGAGAGAATCATGGAGAACAAGCAGTATAATGCCCTGT
>JAOWAR010158445.1:0-10676 GCA_028571005.1 Clathrina lutea
AAGGGATTCCGAACAGGCCGGACGTGAGCACACCCGGGCAAGGCACATCGAGGCAAAGGCATTGTGAGAACACTCTCCCTCTCTCTGTCTGCACAGAGCTATCGCAAAGGCATTGTGGGAATACTCTCCCCCTCTCTGTACACACAAAGCTGATCTTACATTGATTTTCAACTCAGTCTTTCGGAGTCGCACCTCTGAGTTCAGTACTGGTCCAACTGTAGGATTGATCACACAATTAAGTGTTCTGTTGCCTTGCTGCCAGGATCAATTGTTGCCTGAAGAAGATAGGCCGAGCAATCCCATAGTGGCATTGCTGTCAGATAATTTAAGTTTTCAAGACGCTTGTTCGATCACTTTAGATCCCAGCATTGAGACTTTCATGTTTTCTATTTCAATTTATTATTGGTAGTTGATCTGAGCCTGTCAACTTGCACCATGGGGCAGGGCTTCCTCAGCTCAGGCATTTCCATCCAAGAACACTTCACCGAGGTGTTTTCCCCGTGACGTGTTTTCGAGGCACACTCCACTGAATTAGGAAACATAGAGGTGTTTTCCCGATGTGAAGGAACAGAAAAACTGAAGGTCGTTGAAAATCAGAGCAGTTAGAACAGGAAGAGGTGTTTTCCTCACCTAGCCACTGGCGACCAAAACAGAAAGGTCACTAAATATCAGAGCAGTTAGCAAGAAAAGATGTTTTCCTCATCCACCCACGGATAAAGAAAAAAGTCACTGAAAATAGAAGCAGTTAGCAGAAACGTGGAATAGGTGTTTTCCTTACCTGGGTGCCAGTTAGGAGAAGAAAACACCTTTATGTACAATGTGTCCCCCTGAAGTGCTCTTGTCCATCACTAACCTGGAACTGACAGTGCCATGTCATCCCAGTCTGCGTAGTTGTCCCCAAGCCAATGGCCTCCATAGTGGCCGCTTCCGACATACGTAGACCGAGAAATAACTAAACTGCGTTTGCCTCTGACTGACTCCAGTGCTCTGACAACAATCAATTAAGAAACATGGGCTTTGAGTATTCCAAATTAGCTATTCAGCTAACTTGTTAGTCACTTCATTGTTTGTTTTTATTTTATAAAAAGTTCACAGCCCTGCAAAGAAGAACCAGAAAAGAGGTACAGCACAAACGAAGAAATCATAAAATGTTTTTTTTTTTCATTATTTCGTGATTGAACATTGGAAAGTCACAGCGGCTAGCTTGCGGGTTCTTGGCCTGCCATGCTTGACTGGGCTACCGTCATCTTGTCAAATTGTTCCTGTTGCGATTTGTGAAAATTGACTGATCGTCAGACAGTTTAGATCAAGCAATTTCATTTAGTCATTAACTAGGGTGAAGCTCATTGTTGATCAGTCTGAAAATTTAAGGCAAATTGAATCTTACCTCATGGAGGCAACCATGTGAGAGTATCCATAAACACTGTGCAGGTTGTACTGAGTTGAGATAAAATTCTTTGCGGACATGCAGAGAATTCTCATGAAGAGAACATCTCCGTCCAGATCTGTGGACAGCGGAAAAATCGAAGCAAAACTAGCTGACATCAAGCATGTCTTGAACACCGGGTACGTATACGCTTAATTTCTCTCCATGAATGTTTCAACAGGACAGCGTTTGACTCTTCTCACTAGTCTCATCTGATAGCACTCGAAAAGCAAGCAAGGAAAAGGGCGGACAATACATGAGCAAAACGCCCCATGTGTTACAGTAACCAAAATGAACTGTAAACAAACAAACAGGCAAAAGCTCGTAAAGCATGACAAACTGAAAAGGCACTGCATGATCATGCCAGCGTGGGCTGGTCATGACAAAGCATGGCAGAGGGTTCGCCCAAGCATGTAGATCAAAACCCAACAAATTAGCCTCAGAGTTTTGGGAGAACCAAGTAATGTTTTGTTGAACCTTTGTATTTCTCAAAACAGTGTACCTATTAGTGTCCTGGAGCAAAGTCTGTAATAAAGCTTACTGGGTCATTTCAACTTAATTGACTTTCAATGAGCTGCACAGAGGCCATCTACGCTGACTGTTCACAGTTCACCTCTCCTATGTTGCTATAGTTACCTGGCTTGTAAGGTGGGTGCTCTAGATTGTTTCTTGGGCAGCCCCAGCTGGATCCAATGGAGATGCTTGAGATTTCATTCATGTCCTGGCAAAAAAACATGCAAAATTCAGAGTCTCGTGTGGACATGAGTTTGCTCAGTCTTTACAGATGATGAGCGGTTGTAGTTTTGAAACGCAGTCCGTCGCTAGGTCTTGTGGCTGACATGCATGTAGTCCATGACACATCATATGTAAATCAGTTTGCAGCCTATGCTGAGTTCATTAAATCTCATGGCAAGAAGAAAAAAAAACAGTTGAAACCGCTCTTTCATCGGCCATGCTTGTTGTGCTCTGTGCTGATATCTTTGGTAGTAATTTTGGTCATTAGGACCATTGCTCATTGAAAGCTTCACCTTGGTCGGGGAACATAATTTTGAAGAACGACCTTTTTTTCGTGTTGCACTAAGTGTGAATTTTTGATTTTCTTGAAATACCTCTCAAGTTTAGAATTAACATTTTGGCTTGTGTTTTCTTTGAGGGAGAAAAATTGCTCTTCAAGCCTTCGACGTGCTCTTTTGCTCTCTTCTGTCTTCTTCTGTCCTTCTTTTGTTTTCTTGAACTGAGAGAGGAATCGAGGGGTGCTGCCAACAAGAAACACCATGCTGTGTTGCCCATTTTTCCGGCGCTCAAAGAATCCTGATAACACGTTTGTCGGACTACCAGTTAGGACATTTCCTGGGTAATTCTTGCTTTGTTCTTCTCTGGCTGCATGGGGCATGTTTCAGCGCCATTTTTTTACTTTGGGAGGAGACGGCTACCTGGATTCTCCAATATCGTTTCCAGTTTCAGTTTTTGTTGAAGTGGGAAGATTTCTCTGAAGCTGGCAATGTGTAAAACAATTCACTTTTGAAGAGAAGGGACTATAAAAGTGATATGTTGTATCAATAAATACGTTTGGCGAAAGGGTTCAGTTTGGATATTACAAAGTAACCGAGTGGTTTTCAGGTGTTGTTAGTACCATCATCGACTTACAATCCAAAGGCCGTCAAAGGGAAGCTTAGAGTGGAATTCAGCCACTTGTTTGGTCCAGTAAGTTTGTGATGTTGGATGGAAGAAGTCAGGAAACACTGTCTTGCCGGGCCAAACCTGAAGAGGAAGTCGATCAATCAGAGAACGTTTGCCGTGACAACCTGTCAACATAACTCCACCCCTCAGTTACTCTGTCAGTTTCCGAAAGGAGTTTAGGCAGCTCCACCTCAATACCTCTGTAACCATGGTAACTGCACTTATCATGCATGCTTTGTTTGTGCATGCCTTGATACATTGGGAGGAGCATCCATCCCTTGGTTTGTGAAAGCTGCAATGAAATCCCAATATTCAAGCTCGGTGTTTGGCCGTTTGATTTCCAGTCCACTGGAGTTACTGTAACTTGTGAAAGTCGATGGACAGAGACAGAAAGAGAGGGAGAGAGAGAGAGAGAGAGAGAGAGGGAGGGAGGGAGAGAGAGAGAGGGAGGGAGAGAGAGAGAGAGAGGGAGGGATCGAGAGGAAAAGTAGAATGGTTCTGCCAGGCTGCTGATTTGGGCCTGGCACCTTTTGCATGTTTTGGCAAGTCCATTCAAGTTGTAATTTCCTCTCTCTCTCTATCAAATTTCTTTCTTGTTCTTCCAAAGTAATCCTACCTTTAATTTTGGATGAGGAAAATGGCATTTTCTGCTCATTATATATATATGCTATCACTTTTGTATTACATGATACAATTAATAAATGCCCATTTGTGTAACAAATAGAGGTTAACTAACGAAGACACCCACATCATACTCCTGCCACTACTGCCTGACAGCACAAGGCCATGTTACACATGTCTCTAAACCTGCCCCTCGGGCAAGGCATTGCAGACTGTCTTTTGTTGAGCCCATACCGCATGTCTGCGCAGGTGGCTTGAGTTACTTTGTACATATAGCCGCGTGCTATCCTAGCACATCCAGTTCCGCTCTTCCCTCCGTGGTGGAAGCTATCGTTTTCAGTACTCCTCTCTCTGTTCCTTGGTGATGCCAAGATCGTCGCGTGGCCGTCTCTCTATCAACAGTTCGGACGCTTCCACCAGCGGACGATCACGCCAACCATAGCAGAAGTCCCATGCCAACCCTGCCGGGTCCAACCCTTCGATCTCGGAGGAACTCTCCACCCTGATCTCCACAACCATGCAGTGGCAAGCGGCAGCGGGTGCACACACACCACTTACCGTCTCGCTGCCAAACACAACGCCCAGACGACGAGTGGTCGACACATCGTTCTGTATACATGGCTTGACCGTCTACGCGAGAATACGGTGGGCTCCGCAGCACACAGCCAAGCTACTGGGCTACCAAGCGCTCATCTCCCAAGCCTTCCACAATTTTCGAACCTGGCCGTCCGTGAACGTTGGTCACTGAGCACAAAGCAGGCTGCTGGGCACAGGCTCGACGACGTCGAAACCATGCTGTGGCCCAAAAGATTTACCGGTCAGGCCCGCCCGTCTTGTGCCCGTTGCCGCATACAGCACAGTCGCAACCATCGCTTTCAGCCTTTTCGAGCTCAGGGCACCAGCCCACCCGGTGCCTCATCAGGTTCCGTCGCTCCCACGCGTGCGCAATTGGCCTTACCCTGCCTACCGGACATAGCGCTGTGCACATGGCCGCATGTCGCAACTACAACAATGGTCGGTGTAAGTGCAGCCGCCCCTACACGTGCACGTATTGTGGTTCAAGCAGCCATCTACGCGCGCGGACTACTCGCACGGACTCTGCCCTGGCGGGCTCCGCAGCACACAACAGTCGAGCTTCTGGGCTACCAAGCGATCATCTCCAAAACCTTTCAAACGGTGCTGTTATCGCATACGACCAGGGCAGATCTGCCCCGCGATGTCGTGTGTCAATTGCGGCATACAGCACAGTCGCAACCATTGTCTTTCAACCTCACGCTCACGGTGTCAGCCTAGCGACTCGGGTTCTGTCGCTCCTACATGTGCACGTCCTTGTTGGTCACCCGGGCACAGCGCTAGTGCAGACGGCCTCCTGTTGCAACTGCATCTATGGTCGCTGAAACAACGCAACCAAGTACGGTCGCCACCATCCGTGCACGTCTTGCCGTTCAGCCGGCCACCCGGCCTTCCACTGCAGAGAAATGCAAACAACCGGCGGCGGCAGCCCAGTAGTCAGCCGTGCGCTGCAAGACGCACAACCGCAACACCTTTGAAACTTGGTCGATGGAGAATTCTACTTGCCTTTACCATGTTTACCAGCCTCCCATCCGCCGGACATCCAGCATCTCTCACACTGCAGCTAAAGTCACATCCGGGTTAGACCCTTCCGGAGTGGCCCCAAGGCTAGGGAGCGTGTAACATTTACCAACCCGCTACAAACCTGGCGAGCGCAGGAGAATATTCCGAGTCATCGCTGACTACCTTGCAGCTTGCGTAGCAAAGACCGAAAACCGCACCCCCTTCTCACAACCCACCATTCGAAAACTCCATGTCGTCTCTGTGGGCATAATTTCAAAGAGAAACACCAAACTCAGACCAATTCACCACCTACCCGCTCCCGTGAATTACAGTACTAACGATGCCATCAACGAGGAGACCGACGGTGTGATCACCATTATCATGCGGCTCGGAAGAGGCACGCTGCTGGCGAAGACAGATATTCGCAGAGCCTTCCGCCCCTGTCCGGTCCACTCGGCGCACTACCACCTCCTCGGCATAACCTGGCAAGGGCGCTACCACTTCAAGAAAGTTCTGCCTTTCAGCCTGCGTTCTACCCCATTCATATTTAACCTAGTCGCCAACGCTCTGCAATGGATCTGCCTACATCAGTTCAGCCTGACAAAGCTCATCCATCTGCTCGATGATCTCATGAGTGCCTGTCAACCGGCTTCAGCGCTCTGCCAGCAGCGCCGGGACACACTACTAGCAGACTGTGACTATCTCAACATCCCAATGGCTCTCGAAAAAAAACCGACGCACGTCACCCTCTCTTGCCTTTCTGGGAAGCCTTCTGGATTCCGAAAGGCCGAAAGGCCATCTCTGTTTGACAAGCAGGCTAGCCTTCCCACTCTCCTAGCGGACCCCTGCACCGGACATCCATTCGTCCACCGACACAACATTATCCGTTTGCTATGGTGCACTCTACAGTCATGGGTGGCTGAGCGGACAATGGACGGCAGAGCAGCAGACACGCTGCACTCCTGGCTGGAGCTTTACCCAGTCCTCCTCTCCTGCGCCACCTGGGGCCACTTGCGGCAACGCCTACAAAGTACGAATCCGCTTCCACTCAAACAGCCAAGCAGTGGTTGCGCTCAGGGACTTCCCGCTGTCATAAGGTGACGACTCTGCCACACTCCCTATTAAACTTCAGGGCAAGGCCATTCCTGTATGGTTGGAGGTAGAATATCCCCCTGGTGTTAAAGCCGTGCTTACTGACGCTCTCCTCCGTGGTCACCTGCAGGCATTCCAACCACTTAACCCAGCCGACCACTAGCAAAGAAGACCACAACGATATATATACCATATCTCCCAGGCGACCCTCCCTCACAAACCATGCAAATCTACTGCTTCTACGCCCTCCCACGGGCTACCCAGCAAGTCTACACCGCCGGAGGGTGTCCCTTTGAAAACTTCTATGTCACACCAGCTAGCATCAAGTCTAACCTCTCGGCCGTCGCTCACCCCACATTGACCGAGGATGGCCTGAACCCCTGGAGTCAGCCATTCTAACACAAAGCGTGCTAGCCGGTGCCAAGCGAGCGCATGGGCTGTGCCCTCGCCTCCTCAAGCTCCCAATCACTGGCACCATTCTCTACCACTGGGTCCAACACCTGCACGTTGCACCTGCCACCTTGGCTTAACATCACTGACCAGCTGATGCAAACAGCCACCTGCACCCTCGCCTGCCATGGTTTCCTGCAGTGCAGCGAGCTCACATCGAGCGTCACATGAGCGGGCGTCCACAAGCGCCATCAGATTCTCCGCCACACTGAGCCACATCTGCTAGCCTCTGCAACAGATCCCTTCCACAGTGGCTCTACCATCACTGTCGGCGAATCACTGAGACTCGGTTGCGCAGGATGAGCGGTGGGCCCAATAGCAGCTGCCATTCCTGTCGCCAGTCAATATTTCAGTCACTCGTTTCCCATTGGTGTTGCCACATCCGTAGCCGAGGCCGGCACCCTACCGGCTTATCAAGATCATGGGCCGACGGTTCTCAAAGGCCTATCAAGTGTTCAGCCAGACGCCCTAGGCAACTCGCCTGGCCGTCACCACCGCCTCCTCCAGGGAGAAACACGGCCATCATCACAAGCTGCTGTACAGATGACAAGATGAGAGACACTGTACATAGAGCTGAACACTCACTTTCACATCAGTAATCACAGAGTCCGCCTGACAAGCTTGATGCATTATGTGCGTGTGTGGCATTTTATTTGGGGGACACTTACGCTTTGGGGGGAGGATGAGCATGCAGCCAGGCTTTCTGGTCCCCACAGTGGTGTCAACACCTGACCCCTGGGCCTGCTTCCGGTCGGTTTGACGGTGTTCTCACCACTATCGGTGCTATCTTTGTCTACACCTCCTGTCGGAGTCACCACACCACATCGGTGTCTCAATCTCCACCGGGCCTGCATGCCTCGTCCCTTAGCGTCCCCCAACTTACTGCCACAGCTGTCTGAGGGTGTTAAACTTTGGAAGGAGACTTCAGAGGAACTAAATAAACATTTTCAAATGGACCTTAATTGAAACGCAGTAAGAGGCACTTCATCTCTCCTTACTTCAGTTTTGGGTACCTCTTCCCGTCCTACCGACAAAATGGACATGCGCTTCTCCGGATTCGTTCCAACGAAATTTTAGTTCCATTTTTCATGTGCCGCTGCGAAAAAGAGCAGGTTTTTCTTTGCTGTTGTTTCTTACGAGATTCGGTAACACCTACAGCTGTAGATCCTCATAAATCTTTCAGAAAAGGAAAAAACAGGCTTTCCTGGCAATATTCCATCGATATAAGACACCTTACAAGGAGGTGAGATTTTGTAGGCCACTGAATACTCCCGCTGAAAGGTCGGACATCTGGTTTTGGTGAAGATCTCTGGTTAGAGAAACAGAAAAAATGTGAAGGTTTGAAAAAGGAAATATCCAAACAAAAACATCTTTAAACGTTGCTACTTCCTCTCCTTTCATTTTTTTTTGTCAACCTTGACTGCAAGGGATATGTGAACGGTTAATGAATGTTTAAGGGTGGGAACCCCCTTTGTTTTGGCAAGGTCCTAAACATACTCAGGGTTTCCCAAGAGAAGCGCTGAAGCTGAAGACTGTGCAGAAAGAGGAAATTTCTTTCCCATTCCTGCCACCATCAATACATTAGGGACTTTCCCCTGGCGATATTTTTCGGCCACTCATGTTGGTGGGAGAGCACGGGTGCGAGGTCCCCACGTACAGACTGGAAGTCGACATGCGAAACTCGACGCAACAAAATTTGATCATAGGAAAATCTGATGCTGCACGTGTACCTGGAAGTGGTCGTTTAGTGAATTCGAGTCCACTTCGTTTGCTGCGATGGACATGGGTCCCGCAGCGAGTTCCGATAGTGGGGAGAATTTTGCAAGCCGCCACACAAAGCGTACACCAATGCTTTATTTCATTGCAGGGCTTTCCCGACGAGGAAAGCGGGCGCTTGACTTTGTTGCAAGCCTTTTCCCTCTGATATGCGTCAAGGTCAGTTTCGTTCTGCCAAAATATTCAGTTTTTTTTCTTTTTTTGCTGTTTTTTTTGTTTGAGTTATCCTCGCGAACATCGTCAATCGTCAAGGTGGATGGCATGTTTGGTGAACACAAGCAAGGAATTTCTCAAGCTACCCTTTCTGCATTCTTGCGCTGCTACTGTTTGCAAGCACTTACACAAATTTGTGTATCTTTCGCTTAAACTTCTCCCTCACACGGTGTTTTGAGCTTGCAATGCTATGATTAAAACATTTTTCTGTGGCGAAAGATCTAAGCACCTGTCTAGCCAGCGCTAGGCCACTTGAAATCGGCTTGATTCGGTTTTACGACACGGATCGAACTGGCGGTCCTTGGCGTTGGAGCAGCATGCCTGACCCTCTGCACGCCACTGTACGCTTGATGTAGAGGAGGGTGCTTGAATCCGGGCCGGTGCCCTAATACAGCCACACTGAAGGAAAGGTAGTTCCTGTAAGTTTTGGGACGCGCGACTTGGCATGTACACATCCACATCCCGTGTGGGTATTCTGACAAAGTTTGATTTGTCTAGTGGAAGAGAAAAGGCTTTTTTCCCTCGTTCTTTTCCCTTGACCAGCATGAGTATTTTGAAATTTTACTGCGCTGATTGGGTGGCGCGAGATATGAACAAAGTGAATTGTGAAGATGCTCTTTTTTCATGTGAAATGTCAGAAAGGCCCAAGTGAATGTTGCGCCATCAATCTCTGTCAAGCATGCACCTATTTTCAAGTAAAAAGTTCATCACCGTTGCCCTTTGCCATACTATGTATGCTTCCGTTGCTGGTGAATCCGCCCTGGAACTGCTTGTAGAAATATTAGCATAACTAAAAACGAAACTAGACTTTTCAAACAGCTTTCGACTCTCACAATCTGCACAATCTGTGAAGAGTGGAAAATCAAAAAAATCCAATGCAACCCTATTCTCTGACAAATCCCTTGAGGAGGAAGTTTCTGACAAAGACAAACATGGACCTTACTTTTATAGGCTCTGGCAAGATTATGCAAGAATGATTACAGCATGCAGCAAACAAATTTGATCCCAGTCGCCCTCACGATTGACGAGCATAATATTCTTATTGAACACACTCCTGAATGGGTCCAATCCCTCATGCAAACCTGTACAAATTTCTGGAATACTTGAGGAACTAAATCTGTGTGCAAAATTAATGATGATATCCTTAGAGTGACTAGACAAACTGACTACGTTTTTCTCCCCCGATGCTGTGTCCAACCTGATTAGAAATAAAGCAGACGAACACACCACTCTTCTTTGATCATACATTGACTAAGTCAACCACAACGTATCTTTTCCAACTCTCTGATTTTGGTCAAACCATTCCTCCATCCGTGTTGTACCAGAAGCATTGACCTGAAAATTATTCTTAAAGTGCATCACTGTGCTGGAACAATGCTCAGATAGGATCAGGTGTAAATCCGTTTTTCCAAAGATGGCTCGGTGGCCCTTACAGAAGCAGTGCCTCAGCTGCTACAATGCTCACAGGTTCCTGGAACCGTTTCAGTGGTTTCTGGGAGCACAATAGACCTTTCCTTTCAGAGGTTCCACCTGAAAGTTAACTTTGGAAAACTGGACGAATGCGATTTCAGTGGAAATAATTAAAATAATTCAAAATTCTCCCCAATTGAGCCGCAGTAAAATACCCCTAGTCTCCCTTTATTTCATTTTGGGGTAGCTCTTCCCGAAATACCGAAGGGCACTTCCTCCGCTTCGTTGCAACAAAACTTTAGTTTGATTTTTTCATGTGCCGCTACGGAAGAGTGCAGGTTTTTCTTTGCTGTTGTTTCTAACGAGGTTCAGTAACACCTACAGCTGAACATCCATATAAACATTTCAGACAATTAGAAAACCAGTTTCCCCG
>JAOWAR010158456.1:0-10675 GCA_028571005.1 Clathrina lutea
AAGTACATGGTTCTCTGCTAATCCCGAAATTAAGTACGTACTTATTTTCGGGGATTACGGTACTTTTGGTTCTGCTGTCATTTTCGGTGTGGTGCCAGCCACTTCAACTGTGGCCACTGGCACAGAAGATTTTCCAGCACTGTGAATGGCTTTTCCTTAACAGACTGTACCATGCTCTGCACGACTATTGCGTCGAGGGTGGCTTTCCGAACTCCAAAGCACCACGAAGGGCACACTTCTGGTCCAAACTACATGCGATGGCGCCCATTCTTAGTGCCAGAACCACCTTTCCCTGCATCCAGCTTGAACTATAACGAAAACAAGCTCCAACTAGATGGGAAGAAAAAAAAAGCTAAGGTATCGTGGGTCGGTGATGCAGCGAGACATTTCTTTTCTTTGCATGATCTAGACTTTGAACTCAATATGTGCTCCTTGAACTTCAAGAAGAAACATAACCTCACATATTCAGTTCTCAGTAGGTGCAGTAGACGTGCAAATTAAGGAAAACTATACTTCGGTCAGTCATACATCCAGATATATTTAATGATCATGTCACACTCACTTGAAATAGGGCGTCGCAACAGGCAGCGCTGACAATGGCAAAGGCCTTGAAAAATGGGCGTGGGAGGTAATGCGCGACGTGTGGCCATACCTCCAATGCTCTCTCCACAACGGCTGCATTCTCAACCCAACGGTGCGAACAGAACTTCTTAGGATAGAAAGTGGAGCCTGTTGAAGTACGGAAGTCTGCTCGACGCGCGGGGGAGCCTTGAAGAGTCTGTACAGCGCTGCGAAGACGTCTTCAACATCCCACTTCGCTCCGTCCACAAACGCGTGACGGAACGCGTTTTGTACGACGTGGAGCCGCAGCCGATATCTAGAAGGCCATGGCGTGTGCCGAATTCAATTTTCTCTGACAGAAGCTTCCATGTCTTCCAATTAACATTTGGACCAACCATCGAGAGCTGGATTATCCCGCGTTTTCCAAGCTTCGCCGAGGACTCGCTCAGCCTCTCGTGGAGGATGTCGCCCGTCAGTGGCGTGGCCAAGGAACTCCGACGTCCAGAAACCAAACTGCACCATGTCACCGTCGAGCCGAACGTGAACGTCCACCTGCTTTGTCTGCAGCTGCTTGGTGAAGCTCTCATTGATGAGCAGCACAAATTCTCCTGCCGCCTTCACCTTCTGCAAAAGCAAAGAGGGAACATGAGGAGCATTGCCAAAGGTCGTCATGTATGCGCACTTCTTCAAGTTGCCGCACGTAAACTTCTTCGCAATCTCGCTGTCCGGAAACATAGCAAGAAATAGCTCGCCGACGGAGCCACAAATCTTGAAGGAAAAGTGCTTCTCAATGACGTGCAGCGCCCAAGAAACTTCGGCAGCGAGGGAGGCTCTCCCACCAAAGCTGGAACTGACATGCAGGCTGAGCATGTTCGGCTGGACTTGGTCCACGCGAGCAACGCACGCCCGTAGTCCACTTAAAGCCGGTGTCAGGCGGCGAGCAGCAATGTTCGACCCATGTTTCTTGCTTAACAAAAGCGGCCTCTCCCATGTTGGAGACATTGAACGTATTTGAATATACCATACAATGAGCTCTCGATCGGGAGAACGAATCCGCAGCCAACCACCCGAATCCTCGAGCTTTGGATTAGTGAGCCATGTTTCTGAACTACACACTTTCCGACGATTTCTAAAACGACAGACTGGCTCGGGGCTGTGCTGATTGCTCACTGCAGCTGAGTGCTGAGATTGAAGAACTGGACTGGAATGGATAATCATGATAATAGCAGGCCTTTTATTACAAGTAAGAAGGTAGCAGATCCAGGTTTTGGCAATGGAAAAGCGTAGTGCGGACATAGAAAAATGTACGCATGTACGGCTTGAGTATCTACGGCTTGACACTTGAGTCAGCATGAATTGTCGCGTTTTCAACGCGCTCGCACTTTCGCGGGCCTAGCCTCGACCATAGATCTACGCACGTAACATCCCTGCTTTCGAATTTCGGAATCGGCCAAGATCGCGTGGCTCGTGCCGGACTCGAATTTATTACTAGTATTAGGTCCGATGAATTCGTTTAGGCCCAAAAAGGCATCGTGGGTCGGTGCCGAAGCGAGACATTTCGTTTCTTTGGATGATCTACGGTAGTGAACTGGACGCTGACCTCGAACTCACTATGTGCTCCTTGAGCCAAATTTCCATAATTTTTCCAAACATCAGGCTTCTTTGGCGCTTTGTCCATACTTTTTCCAGGTCTGGAAAGCCAAACAAAAAATCCATACTTTTTCCAAACTTTCGAAAACCCGTATGAACCCTGTAAGCCTAAGGCTGTAAACCGTCCAAAAGTGCACTCCCAGTGGATTTCTCCTTTCATCAGGTGAACGAGTGTCACGGCTCGTGTGCATCGTCGATGCTTAGCGTTGGTGATCGCATGCATCAGTGTGCATTGCCGAAGAAAATCATTGACTGGCAGTGCAATGCCAATTCTCTACTGCGCATGCTTGGTCCCATGACAACCATCCACAACACCTGGGAAGCGCTAGCGCTCGAGCTCAGCATGCTTTTTACAGGTCAATGAGCGAAGTAAGGGAAACGATCGAGAAAGAAGGGGGAACGAAAGAGAAGATATGAAGTTCCTTCCTCTCCTGGTTTGTGCTTGCCTTTTTCGGACGCTGAATGTGCCTCTTTTTTTCCCATGTTCTGGCCGCTAGTCTGTTCTGCGAATAACTTTCAGAGAAGGAGTTTCGGACATGGTCGTGCTATACCACTGATTTTCCCACCGCAGTGAAGGAGTTTGGCCGTCAAATGGAAGAAAGAGGGACCTTGAAGGAAAGGATTTTATGGCCTGCGCCATTGATTTGACTGCAAGTGATCCGCGCGGCCTCCGTTTCTGCTAGTTTTTGGTTGGAAGATTCATGTCACTTCACCCCTTTTGTTGTTGTTACACTGTACGTACGTAGTCCTTTTTCCCCATTGCCGCAGAATGTTTGGGGCACTGTCTTAACATTTTTGCCCCCTAATTCAAGGCAGGACACATCTTCCCATTCTAGTTCAGAAGGGCCGGGCTGCCAAGTACAGCGCTGACGCTCGTTTGGGCCGGCCCTTGATTTGCATGGGCAAATTTCAAGTCTGGACATTATTTCGCGCGATGCCACCTCTTCCCTTTCGCAGCCACTTTCTCACTCCATTCTCCAAATAACATCCCTCCCTTCCAACAACCCGTCACTATTTTCTAGTGTCTGAAGGCCTAAAATCCTCTATTCCTATGGCCTCTGACCAACTGCATAGAGGCACGTCCTGAACCAGCAACTTTCTCATGTCGCAAGGTTTCACATCTGCAGCATTCTTGGAAGCCAGATCCTTCCTGTTGACCGTAATACTTCCATGCCCTATCTCAACCGTCTGGACCCCATCTACCACAGAAGCCCCTACAACATGATCAGAGGGTGAAAACACATTTCGACATCAGACATGCACTGGGCCGCAACAGTCTGCCTGCGTGCGTCCATCCGTTTGTAGCAGTACTCCGATGTATTCCCCTAGCCTCTCAGCAGGCCCAACTGCCTACAAGCCAGCCCAACATTGATCAAGCACTCAAGCGACAACAAGCCAATCGTGCGTTTTCACAAGCATGAGTGATACTAGAGACTACTTGAGCAAAAAAAATGCCTCAGAACGTCGCATTGCGTCCAGAGCCGCCCACGGTTCGAAGGACAAGTCACAACTGCGGCCTGAGCACTGCAGCCAATCTAAACATGGACTTCTTAACGTAGAACATGTAAGAGAACACGTAAAGGGACATGTATTAGGTAAAAGCAAAGTACAAAGACCACGCCGCTAGTCGTGTGACGGTCGCATGCAGGACAAGTACTTGACGGGATGAGTCATACATGTAGTCCACAGGGTTACCACCCCATCGACGGGGGGACACAAGACTGTTCCACCCCACTCCCTGGTAACATGTGGACTAGTTAGAGAATGAATGAACCAAAGACACCGAACACACCAAACCGCATTAAGCAACTCAAAGTCACGCGTCGTCACGGTGCCGACGAGGCGGCACGAGAGCTGCTCGACTACGCAGGCCATAACCACCTGCGCCACCGGTGGGAACAGGGCCAGCAGAAGGCGAAAGGTTGAGCTCAAGCCCAAAGTACCCTTCCTCGATCCGAAGCTTTGGCTTGTCTTCGTCTTCTTCTGCACGATCATGATCTGGGAGGCCGGTATAGGCTGGAGACGGCTTCAAGACATTGACATTGACGAAGTTCTGGCGACGGTGGTCAGCTGTTCACTCAATCACGACAGTTTTCGGCCACAGCACCTTGCGCACTTCCTAGCCAGCTTTGTACGGACGGTGAAGTTTCTGCTGGCGACCAGGAGCTCACAGCATGACCGGGTCACCAACATGGTACGGCGAGGTGGCCTGCTGGCCATCGTCCACCAAGTCACTTAGGGACAGCTCCTCCCCCACAAAGTTGTGTATGTGGGCAATCTGCTCCGCGTGCTAAACTGCCCACCGGCTCATCGTCGTCGACTGTTTTTCTGCCTCACGGCAAATCACATGGCAGGGCTGCCAGCCAACCTCCATTGGTGTCAACGTCATCGCACTGTGCGGCTGGGTCCGATAAAGGAAGAGCAGAGTCTCGTAGTGTGCCCCCAATTTGCCGACGAATCGAGCATGCACCTTCCGGATGAGGGCGATGAGGGTTCGGTTGAACCGCTCCGCAGATTCTTGCGAGTGCTGATGATGCACTGCACAGGTGTGGATGCGAACCCCATAGAGACGGAACAGTGGCTGGAAGATTGCGTTACAGAATTCATTGCTATTGTCTGTACGCACCACGTCAGGCGCACCCCACTGCAGGCACATCCTTACAAACGCGTCAGCGACCGACAGCGCGTCATGACTACGAAGCGTGCCAAAATCCACCCACTTCGTGAATGTGTCAATGCATACCAACACGCAGTGGTATCGGTGCGAACGGTCCAGGACTAGCTCAAGGGAAACGACGACGACTTCGCCCCAGGGCCGACCAGAGATCGCAGCTCGCACCGGCGGAACCGTGGCACTTTCCCCCGTGCGGGCAGTAGAAGAGCGGCAGCACGCAGCGTTTAGGCATGGCAGGCAGTCGCAATGCCGGGGAAATAGTATGTCCTCAGGATGAGCTTTTACATCAACTCCCACGACGCATGCCCGGAATTGGCATGAGCAACTTTCAGAACGTCAGGGATGACGGCCTGTGGGACCACTGGCACTGTAATCACCCCTCCACCGGCAGCTTGACACTGCGGAATAGCACTCCGTCCTCAATCAAGAGCTGCGGCCGTAAAGGCAGCTCGTCCTTCACCAGCCGCACTAGCTCTTGCACGGTGTCGTCTCCCAGCTGTGCCTTGACGATCTTCTCCATTGATGCTGGACCAGCAAGCTTGAGCGACGGGCCCACGGCCGCCGCCACGCAACCATCCCAGGGACTGCATTGAGTTATTTCGCCAGCTCAGTGGGGACGTGGGTGAGGCCCGGTTCAGGGGGGACGGGACCCACCTCACCGTCAGTGAGAGTCCTGCTGTGGCGACGATGATCTGCAAGCGCCGCCACACTAGAACTTCATGCAGGCCTTGAACGGGCACGCGTCGCAGGTTGTGAATCACGCTCCGCAACCAGCCGTACAAAGTGGTAGAGTCCGTGACCACACCAATACGCTTCACGCCCCACTGGTCGGCGAGTGTAAGACTCCTAACGATACCCTCCAGTTTCATGATGTTGACTGATGATGTGCTGCTTGTCTCCGACAGGTCGCAGCCATGCGCGGTCCTCGACAACGTCCTTGCCAGCAGATAATGCCACGCCGAGACCAGTAGTAGAGGCGTCGCACCAAACCTCCAACTCTGCTTCCGGGGAATTGGCTCGCCAGACACCCTTGATTGGGTCGTCGTCTGCGTCCAACTTGGCTTTGAGCACGGCACAGCAGTTGGACCATCGCGTCAGACGACGGCTCGTCCCAGTTCGTCCCATGGCTTGCCAGACGCTTAAGCATGCTGCATGGTGGCCTGAGCCAGCTGCAACCATGATAGTGGCTCGTCAGCCGACCACCACTCAAAGATGCGTCGCCGTGTCACGGCAGTGGCCAGCTCCAGGTCCGTGTCCACACGGCGGCTCCAGGCTACGGCGCTATTGTCGCCACGTCCGAGCTGCAGGCCAAAGACTCTGGCTCCTTCGAAGCGCTCGCCAGACTTCGTCGGGCAGGCCATAACGGGCAATCTCCGCCTTCACCTTCTCAGCAGCTATAGAGGGCACCTTGAGGTCGTCGATGTAGTTATCGGTGCTGCTTTCATGCATGTGACCCACCGGCCGATCAGGTCCATGAATTAAGGCGTGACACTCAGGCCGAACGCCAACCTCGTCCTGACGTATGCCCGACCTTTCCACACCACGACCTTTCCACAGCACGACCTGGAACCGAGGCAACTCGAGCGCAACGTGGACTTGCAGGTACGCGTTCCTGATATTCAGGAGGTGGAGGTCGTCAGGGTTGTCCTGCCGCCACCGTCTCAGGGTCTCCTCGCAGACCTTCACCTCATCACCCCCGGCTCTGACTCGGTGAGGTTGTTGAGGCTGCGGTAGGCAAGGCAGGGCCTCACAAGAGTCGATTACTTGTGCTCCTGGACCTTGGCGAGGAGCGGAAGCGCTGCGCCAGGCTGGCCATGCACATCCGGGTTGTGGGGAACCATCCAGCCGTTCGAGATCCACCCGTCGACTTCTCTGCAGAAAGCATCCTACTGCTCTTCGGAGAGCTCCTCCTGCTCTATCGAAGAAGATGAGACGTCATGGTCACCACCGAAACACGAGAGGCAATTCCAACGACCTCCTTCCTTTCCGTTCGTCCTCGATGCCTGGAACTGTTTCATTTACTAACCCTGCTCCACCTATCTGGAGCTCTCTTGCCGACGAGGCTGGGTCGAGCAAAGCTCTCACTCGGTGGGTTCCATTTGATGACACAAGGTCCACCGGTACTGTCATGAAGGTAGTAACTTCCAGATCTGTCGATGCGTGCAGAGCATGGTCGCTAGTCTCAGGCGTCTGTGCAGAGCTAGAATCCTGTGATGTCGACGTCCGCTCTGTCGCTGAGTTTCTGCTTGAGGTCACGGCACGGCGATATCAGGGGCCCACCCCTACACATACACCGGGGCGGTGGGCGCCAGTCGAAACTCGGGTTGATTGACTTTAGATGTTTTCTCTCCTCTGAATCACTACCTGGCGGAACGAACGGTGGTGTCAACCAAGACACAGTATGAAAACACCTGCATGTGACAAGACTGCGAGTGGCCTCGCGACAGAAACAGCGCTGTGTTCGTTTTTTATTTTTTCTTGCTTTAAGTGATCCAATTTTCTGCTTAAAGCTACTAAACAGCGATAGCATACTTTACGGGCCTTGCCGTGGCGCGTATCTCAAAACGCCGCTTGTAAATGCTGGAATTGAGCAGTGACGATGTCGGGCAAGGTGTTACGGTCTTTTGGATGTTTCTGTAGGTGAGAAAAGCGGGCATCTGTTTCACTTTTCGACCGCCCCAGGTTAGCTTCCGACGAAATCGAGGACGCTGCGCAAAAGATTGCCCCTACTGTAGGTTCTGTTCATCTTTTTACGTTGGTACATGTACAAGCGGGCAGAGATGAGCAGGGGACGGCGCTGTCAGATTGTTCTGTCGTGTGCTAGTCGAGTGCCAGCCGGAGGAAAGGAGGATGTTTGTTACATTCTGCGATTGAGAGCGGGAGCGCCGGATATGCGAGCCTCGTCTGAGCTTCGAGTTTGCAGAAAGTGGCGTCTTTCCGACGACTCTCTTGCTGTAACCGATCGATTCCGGAGTGGAGGAGGGAGAGCACGGTCCGCTATTTTTTTTTTGCGAAGCGACGGTCGGTGACAACAGCCCCACCGTTGGTGTGCACAGCTTTACTTGCACGGCTGTTGCGGATGATATGCTGCAACGTCTGTCATCATTGCTTGCAATGCTTCCTTACTGATCATGAGGGGAAGTATCTCCGTTTTTGAAGGAGAAAATTTCCCTTGCCACGAAGAGGCCCAAGCAGATGCCGCAGATATACTTGACTGCAGGTTTAGAATGCCTTGTTGGATACAAGGTTTAGGGAACGTGGCATGCAGGAGAGCGTCGTCCGCATAGAGCTTGGACCTGGAATCGTTGACGGAGGTCGGCAAGTCATTAATAAAGACTGCAAAGGGAGTTCAAATCACTGAAGATACATCAACGATGAACCACATTGAATACAGGAATCTGTTTCTGACGAGAAGAGGCCGTCTTTGCAGCTGCTCTGCGGTAGCCTTCATGGGAAGGTGCAGCATTTTGTATGAGGCAAGCAAGAAGCCTATTCTCTGTTTCATGCCCTGCATGAGGCATGGCGTTCATTGTCTGAGGTTACGAAATCAAGGTCCCGGAGACAATCATGACTAGCTAGCGGTAATTCTCAGACTTTGAATGGGTAACGACCCTCTTCCTAGCACATATTGTATTTTTTTCAAGATACAAATGTAACATTGACTAAAGACCTGGCCCAGATCGGATTGACTATTGATTGAGTATTGCTCTGTTTTCCCATAACACAATTAATTGTACGAACATATATCCACCCCTCTCGTAAATCAACTAAAATTGTCCTTGCGTTGTGTGCTTGTGTCGTACTCATGTTCAGGACGAACGACAACACCAAGAAGACCATCAACAATGCCCCAAATCCCCACACCTTTATCAGTTCACGGCCATAGAACTTGTAAACCCACTTCATTTGAGTTGAGCTGTCTCTGCTGAATAATTAAGGAATAATAATGAAAGTTATTATCTAAACAATATGGAACTTTTCGTATAGAACTGGCTGTAGGTCATGCATATTCCCGGGGCGACTTTCTTGACACCCCTCTCTGTTGGTTCGTGTCCAAGGTACTTACTTTTTGCAGTTTTTCTGCTCGTTTTTGCGCTTTCTCCTGCACACGCTTCTCCAGGACTTTGACCTTCCAGGACGGCAGAGGTCGCCCATCTTCATCAAAAGTCGGTATGACCAGGTCACTGTCAGCTCCATCGGCAGCCACGTCTTCGATCACATGGCCAGTTTCCTGAAACGGTAAGTCCATGCCTCAATTTCATCAGCAAGCTTGTGAAACCACTAGCTGCTGTCCATAGAAAAGTTTGACACGGATTTACGTTCAATCCATTTACCAAGAACGACACGATTCAAGTTGTGATATGATATGCACATTGTTTTCCCAGAGTCTATAAGGATGCGCTGGTGGATTGGTCTGGCAATCGACATCGGGATATCCATCTGGCTAGGCGCCATTTTGTTGCAGGTTCGAATCTGAACTGCATGTGCCCCCCCCCCCTCGGCATGGAGAAAAAGAGGGGAAAAAAGACGTTTAACAGGATGGTCCAATTTCTTCTCGGAGAATTTCAGTTTCACATCGACCGTGGTTTTCACGGAGATTTCTATCACAAAACAGAAACTTTCTGATGAAAAATGAGAGACAAGGTAAAAACTCACACGTGAGCACCTCTTTTTTTTTTCTCAAATAAAAGAATTTTGGGTTCAGTAACTTCTCGTATGCAGTCAAATTAATATGCAGGTAGATGCACATGACTATCTGTAAGAATGGCACCTGTACAGCCAGACAAAACATGAGAATAATTGACTAGGGGTCAGAAGGAGAAGAGCCGCGAGAGGAGTTGAGAGATGTGAAATGCTGTGTTGCCATTCATAATTGAGAGAAGGGTACGATGATTCGAAAGGTCAAAGGTTAAACTGGTTGGCGAGCTCATGAAGAGGCCAGGTTTATGGAGCTGGCACGAGATTCTGGAACTTCTCTTTAGAAGCAGTCCATCAGCAGTCCCAGCCACTCAAAAGCCAATAAGCTACACTTCAGATGAACAGATCGCCCATCAATGCCAGGGTCATCACATGATATGTCTATAGCTGTTACTGACGGCTACTTAGTTTTAACTTATTGTAGGCATGCCCTGTGATAACAGCGGTAATGAAGCCTTTCCTTTTTTAGGTCAATGCTGGAGGGTCTGACAAAGTCTCTAGAACAAACTCGATGTTTCTCACCGAAGCCAGAAAACGCTTGGCTTGCCCAGTGGACTTGAGCTGGTCTTTGCTCATTCTCCGGATGTCGCTCAACAGACTGCTGTCCTGGCCTGTGGTGAAACAGAGTAATCTATTCTGCTTCGGCAAGAGTTGGATACCGAAAATGAACTTTACATTTAAATTCAGAGTGGTCTAGCCGCATTCATGTCGTAAACACTAGCTACAGGTTATACCAATCCCATCTGGCCCTCGGCCTGTTCACCAAATATTGCACCATCACCTTCTCGGTGCTTCTGCCCAACAGATGAAGCCATGCAGATCAAGAGACAACTCGAATGAAACGTTCCAAAAACTAGAACACGCAAGAATATATAAACCGTACGAGCTCCTGTACAGATGGCTGGACAATTCTGATAAAGGTGAACTGACTTTCATATACAAGTGAAACAAAAAGTGAAACAAATAAAATGTATCAAAAAATGCATCTAACACTGTAGATGCATCTACAAGCTTAAGGCAATCACAATACATATACATATATGTATATATGTGTACAGAGTCAAAAAGTCAAGCCGGAGCCAAATGTGTTGC
>JAOWAR010158467.1:0-10674 GCA_028571005.1 Clathrina lutea
GCGAGAAGGCCCCGGTGCCATACACGGTCAAAGGCTTTGGATAAGTCATAGAAGCATGCCAGGGTCGTATTGCCATCGTCAATGGCAGTGGACAGCCGGTGGACAAGTCGAGCAAGTTGGTAAGCCGTTGAATCTCTTTGACGGAAGCCTGACTGACGGTCAGGTAGGAGACGATTTACCTTGACCGACAAGGTGTTCAATTAGTATCGAGATTGGAAGAATGCAGGGAAGTGCAAGTCAGACGACGTCCTGGCGTTCCTGCTCGATTGTTTCTCGGCGCCTCTTGTCCGGGATAACTTGTTGGTACCGGAATCAGCTGCATCAATATCCAATGATAGTAACATGAACGCCAGCAGTTCAACGAAGGCGGGTGAACTGAGATTCTAGATCTCGGGGAAGAAGTTGAACATTCCGAAATATATTTCTTTTCTGCAACCCGATTGGGAAAGATCGAATTCAAACCTGCGACGAAACCGCTTTTCGCTGAACAAAAATACCGTCAATAGACCACTTTCGAAATGAGGGTCTTGGTTCGAGACGGGGCCAAACCTCCGCGTATTCGAGCCCGAACCCCAACGCATACACCGCGGGCGGTGGGTCAGGTGATTTTCCGAGCGCTAGCTCGGCAGCTGCATAATTGTTTAATTTTTTGACCGGCCACACGGTTCAGAACTTTACATGGTCCGAACGAAAAGGCTTCCTACTTCCCTTACCGAAAATATCCGGTGTCCCTAGAACCTGTAGTGAGGACACTACGTGCGATTTTCCACGGGTTCCCGAAACGGCGGATCGGTGATATGAAAACGGCGGATCGGTGATGTACATGGGACTTCTATACTTCGCCGTGCGGGTCGTTGTTTCGCATCGCAGGCGATAAGAAAGGTTCTCCTTCACGTGGTTTCAACGCGATTCCATGCTCTGACATGCATCCGCAAAACGAAAAAGGCTCAACACTTGGAAAAGGCGACAAAAAGCTACCAGCATTTCCATCACAGGTCCATTGAGCTTGCTCTTCTGTCAAACCACCATTTCGGGAAGAGGTCGCTTCTATAGCCTTTCGCAATTGTCTCTGCTCTCCGGTCTTTCATTCTGAGAGCTTTAGCCTTTGCTGCGCTTGCGCGTATACTGTAGCAAACTTCAAGAGGGTGAAGGCACAGCTTGATGACACTCTGCCATGATCCAACTCTGGAAGTGTCGAAGTACATAACTTTGAGAAAAGACGCTTTGGCGTTCTTCGCCATCATCAGTTCAAATGTGAACTGATGAAAGCGTAGGACGCCAAAACGTCTTTTCTCAATAAAGTTTTTCTTTTTGAACTGTTGATAGTGTAGAACGCCGAAACGTCTTCTCAATAAAGTTATGTACTTCGACAAAAAAGACACTTCAAGAGTCATGACATAAAACATGTTGGACTGTAGCTAATGTTGTATGACCTACGCAACGTACGGGAGAAAAATTATGTACAAGGGTGTCTACAGATCACAGAGGCTCCAACTTCCGTGTCAGAGCACGCAGACTCTCAGCAGCTTGAGCACACTTGTCTCCAGGCCGCTTACTTCCTTTCCACAGCAGACCTACTTCATAAGAGTTGTCCTTTTTTCCACACGAAAGTAACTTGGAACTTGAGGAATGGACAGGTCTAGATGTTTCTGCTCAAGAGCTATGATCTCTCGTTTGTCCATCTACTGTCACTAAAGTGAGCGATCTAAAAGGGGCTTGAATCACCTTTGTTTTTGAGCGGAACCCTTTTACTGTAAGGCTGGAAGTGCCCACTTGTAACGCTCTAATGGCACTTGTGAAAGCCTTGGTGACAAATGTAACTTATAGATAGGCACCCGAATCAAGAAACACTCGGACTCGTGCAGCCTTCTGTCCACGTACCTCTGCTACTGCAGTCATCTAAAAGATGCTCTAGATCTCAGCTTGGATTGACTGAGCGATCACGCTGAACTTTGTCCTCCACATGAAGCAATGTATGATGTCGCTTGTCACACTTTTGCATTGCTTCAGCGAACGACAGTCACTGAGGCTAAGCTCAGTGACTTGGTTTGCAGCAATAATGAAAATAGTCTCTTCAGAGAAATTTTCCCAACTTGTGTTGAGGAAACACCTTCTCCGTTAGCAGCCTGCAGGGACGGTTTTCCCTCCTTAGTTCTTGCCTTGCTTGGTCGCTCATGGGCTGCTGGATAGGCGGCTCCAACTTCTTGAAATTTTCCCAAGGGCAAGCTGGAAACATTGCGTTCAATTTAGAACGTCCACGTCTCAATTGGGCAGTTCTCTAAAGCAAGGTACTTCACCAAAGTATGAAACAAGCCACATTCTCGGATATGGCTAACTTCTGGAACTGCTCCAATCTCCTAAAAATTTTCAGACAAACCTGCCTGAAGGATTCATCAGCTTGCTTGATGGAGGTTAGTTCCTTCCAAAGCTTCTCTGCAGTTTCATCGTACGCCAGTGAAATCTCTGCCTTGATCTCTTCGTACGATCCACCAAGCTCCACAATCTCTTCAAGCTGGCTGCCGTTAACCGCATTACACAACGAGAGTGGCCAAATGGCCTTGTCGTAATCATTTTGCTTGACCACGCTTTCAAATACGTCAAGATACTTGGCAATGTGTGCCAGTTGTCGGTTTTCAAACTTCGGAACGGCCAGCCGCTGAGGAGAATGCCTTCCATCTTGGCCAGAGGCTTCTGCTATGGTTTCCTGTCCCTTAAGCTTACCGTAGCCGTAACTTCTCTGCATTTCTCCGCCGCAGCCGGTCGCATTCTCAGACTCCTCCTTCAACCCCTGAAGCGCGCGCTCATGCTCATATTGCATTTCAAGACGCCGCTCTTCAGATTAAAGACGCCGCTCTTCAGAAGCTACCCGTCTTCGGTTGGCTTCAGCTTCTGCGGCAAGGTGCCGTTCTTCCCTTGCACACTGCCTCAAATCGCGCTCGAGGTCTTGTTGCTCCTTTATATGGGTTCGCAACTCCATTTCTGAAAGGCCAATGGCCTTACCTGTTTCAATTAACTCATGAAATACTGCTTCCCATAATCTTCTTTACGGCTGCTCTTCTGCGCGATCCCTCCGTCTCTTCCTCCACTGCCGCTTCGTGGCTACCTTCGCCTTCTTGCTTGGTCAGCCCTTCAGTTTCACCGACCGTGGATTCCTTGTCGCTATCCATTGCTTGCTGACGACTAAAAAAGGGTCGCCAAACTTTTGCCAACCCAATGGACCCAGACAAGACGCAGTTGAATCGCCAAAAGACTGATTGTAATATCGAAATTCCAAAACTTATATAAGAGTAGAGACGAGTCCTAACTCTGAAGTGCATGCATGTGCATGTGCAAAAGTAATTAAATCCATGTGCGAAGTATTTACGTGCATGTGATAAGAGGTGCAAGTGGCTTTTGCTTGTACTCATTATGATGTTTACAGCAAACTAGATGCACCACCGCTGAGATCCTGTGCCCATAGCTAGCTAGCTCGAGTGATTTTCTTCAATAGGCTGTCACCGTGGCTTCCTTTTTTTTCTTTCGGAAAGTCGGCTTATCGGCGGAAGCCCGATCACCCGGATTTACAAGCGCAGCAAGCGCATACAGCTGTCGATCATGACGAGCGCTCACTCGCAATTCTGATCACCAGCCCGACCTCCACCTCATGCAGCTAGCTGTGGTCTCTGGATCGGTAAGCCCAGGCAAAGACTAAACGCAAGCTTGAATTTCTGGTCGCCGGCAAGGCTGGCTGGCTTTAATGAGTGGGGCTGTTCTCTCTCGGTAGGCCCCCGTCTATAGCCGAGGACTCACGTTTTGATAAAGCCGGGCAAAGAGATTAATTGAATGTACGAATCTGGCCCGGTTTGCAAATTCATATGGCTGTGTAGGCCAGCCATAGACAAGACGGAGCCCAATGAGTTTATCGATATTCGTTTCCCTCTCCGGGGAGGTGGACCTGTCTTTTCGTACGTGTTCAATCATGATCATGAAACGGATTCGACGTCAGAGGGCCAGAGGAGCAGAGGCCAAAGAGGGTCACATTTTTGGGCGTGCAGTGACCAGCGCAGCGTTGGAGCTTATGAAAATATTCCCTGCGGAGATCTGACCAAGAACGTCGACTCGGTGAGCCGATGCTATTAGGCCTTCGCAGCGCTCGAGTTATATCGTAAGTTTTCCACTGCCACAGAGTATATTACTTCGATCTGTAACCGAACAACGAATATTTTTATAACTAGAAACCGATTCTTTTGCCCCTGCTGGCGTCATGACCAAACCTCTACGAAAGAGGCATACCAAGTTTCACCAGTCTTAGTTATTTTTTTCCAAACGTTACGCCAGCACGACCGTTTCGTCAGTTGCAGCGAATGATGACTAGAGTTGCGCTGAACGCTGCAGATTTTGTAAGACAAAGAGGTACTTTATTTGAGATGGCAATACAGTGCACTTGCAATAATTTGGATCATTTGCCAATGTGCGAGTAGATCAATCTTGGAACATGCACACATTTTCTTTCACCTTTTTTTTTTAATCCTAACCTGCCTTCATTAGATGTTCTCTGTTGAGGGAAATTTGGATTCCCTCCAATGATATCATCCTTACCCAACCTGCCTCAGTCAGGATCTTGCTGCCCTGGATGGTGAATATGGATGTAGCTGTTACCAGTCTTCGTCCATATTTCCACCCAGAAAGTAAAGTCACTGTGTTGAGCATATTTTATGAAAGTGTATGTGTGTTCAATGGATTAAAACCCCTAGATGCTATATGTTTTGTGATCACAGTTATGATGTCACAACATCGTAGCTAGCATGTACATGAGGCTGTCAGAAATTTCAATTCATTTACACAGCCAGCTGTTCAATCTGCCAGAGTATTTCTCTTGGAGTTCCTCTCACTTCTTCGTCGAATTTAGCGTGTCTGGCTGCCTTCAATTTCATCCTTTTTATCCAACCATGGGTCACACAAAATGAAGGTTATCCCTCCAAATTAATCTTCGAATTTCATGAAGTTTGGATGTGAACTTCAAAAATTCTAGACATACTTTTTTGTCCAGCCATGATCATCCATGATGTATTTTACCAGGATTGTAGGAAATCAAAAAGAACACACCTATCAAAGCTGTCCTTTTCCAGGCCAGTCTGCCTCCAACTTCTGGGGTTTATGCATACGCTTTTCCCAGATCAGGGCGAAAACACTTTTCTCTCCGTATCCGGCAAGAAAAGAAATTTTTTGTCGCGTCCTCCTCCGATAGTTATGAAGATTCTCTAACTATAGCAGGGGTTATTCTGACAAATGCCTGAAGTGAAAACCAGTTTGCCAAAGGGTAAAGTGTTTCAGAACACATAGATGAAGTGTGTACACGTAGGTATGCACTGTTTTATCTTACTCCATATGCTACTATTTTCTGGATTGTCATCCGCATCAACAAAGGTTTGGTCGACACAATCAGAACAATACAGGCCCGAGTTGGCGCATTTGTTGCGGCATTCCGCAAGTTTGTGCTTCATCAGGGAGTGATATATGCTCCGTATTTCCATCTTTGGTGGAACAAACCATTGTGGATGGAGTTTTGGTTCAAAGCCCTCGGATGAGGCTACAGCATGTTCTGATCAACCTCAGGGGAACATCTGAACAAGGTGATCAAGCCCCTCCAGCTTGGACATGCCAATCTAAGTGTTAGTCGCTTTGCTCAGGTTATCAGACTGAGCAGTCAAAGCATTTCACTATCCCCATATACCTACGATAAACACCAGCTAGAGATAACTTGCTCAGCCTCCCGTCAAAGGGGGCACAAAAGAAAAAGAAAAACTAAACCGATCGTGCCCACTCCACCCAATCCAGCTACCAAGAGAATTTTCCGATGACTGACGAGGATTGCCAGGCTATTAACCTGAAGTTGTGCTTCCTAGTTCCTGGTGATAATCTTCCTCACCCTGTTTTGCTGTAACTTTGTCACAGTTCACACACACTGATGGCTGCATCTCAATGGCGGTGATGACTTCTTCTCTGTATCTGTCTTTCTTTCTCAAGTGATTTGATTCGGCTGTTGTCTGTATTGTGCAGTTTAAAGCCTGACCGTTGAATGACTTGCGGTGCTGGATAACTGATCACCGCCTCAAGAAAGAAAACGACCTTTTTGAAATCCCCATGATCAAACAATGACTCATCATGTCATTTGCTTCTCTATCTAGTGATCAATAATCAACTGCAGTACCAAAGAGGGAGGAACTGGCTCGGACCCAAGGCCATTTGTGAACCAGACTTCGTCCAACAGTTGGAGAATAAAATAAAAATTAGACTGAATGAAAGGTACAATATGTAACGTGTTAAAAGGCAACGAACGTTTTCTCAATGCAGGCAGAAGAAGAAAAACCATTACTTGTGAACGTCCTGCTGATTGCTGAAACATATCCCTCGATGAACTTTTTAAGTGTACGTCAGTCACGCACTGCTGTGAAATTCCCAACTTGATCCATCATGTTTGTTGTGTGGTCGCCAAGCACTGACACAAGACCTTGCTTATTCTATCTATGAAAGTAATACTCGTCATCTTCGGTTGTAGCTAATAGTTCAATCAGCTTATAAGGTATACGTAGGGCTCACCCTGGCAGTTCTACCGACAAACGAAATATGGTCACAATCATGACCGATCTCAAAAGCAGGCGATTTTCGGGTTGGCGCCGTTGCCATTCTCTTATCCACACAGTACCAAGTACTAAGTCAAAATCCTTGGCTCCCCACGTGGCAGAACCGTGAATTCGTTGGCCACAATGGTACTGCTGCTATCTTCCACGGAGGTTAGTCTACCTATCTTTGTTTAGCCAGAAGCAAGTTTAACAGATAGGAACCCGGTCGTTTTGAAGAGGAAGTGGCGTGGCAGAGCTACAGTAGTCCATAAGAGAAAACGACCTGGCGAGCCTAGGCCGGCTATGTCTACACATACACATTACATCAGCAGACAGCACAACACGACCTGGCCTTTGCAGAATTTAAATCCCCCTACACATGCTTCACGGCATCGTCAAAATTGACAGAAATTTATCCCCTTAAAGACTAAGTGTGCGCAACTCCGTCTTGCTTCGTTCAGACGGTGGACTTGTTTTGTATTATCGCCTCTTAGTCAGGTAAATTAGAATATTGGCGTCCGTCTTATGGTCTTGCTTCTAGCAGACGGCGGACTTTGTTTTTTCAGCGAGTCTTGCCGGATTCCCAGATATGCTTTACACTATGGAGAGAACGGAGATGGAAACTGCGTCAGACAGGCTTGCAAGGTCTGACTTGTGGCGCGAACTCGACTGCGCGCTTGCAGATCTAGCATGCCGCTGACATCTAGGCAATCTTTGCTGCCTGTTGCCTTCACCGCAAAACCACTGAAACTGTGGCGCTGAGATCATCACGCAGGCCACGCAATGTATGTATCCCTTCTTGTGTTTAAACCAGTGAAGCGGAAGCAAGGGAAAGCATCAACGTACCTTCTTCCCGAAATTGCAGCAGAGAACGGGAGAGATGGTGAGCGAACTGCGACAGCGCTCTCTTTAGATCGACCGCTCTTTGTTTGAAAGTGATCAAAAATTGACTTGAAACCGAGGAAGCGAGGGAAAGCATCAAGGTAGCTTCTTCCCGAAAATGCAGGAGAGAACGCGAGAGATGGTGGGCGAACTGCGACAGCGCTCTCTTTAAATCGACCGTTCTTTGTTGGAAAGGCATCAAAAATGATTTGAAACCGAGCATCCCTTCCTCAGACTTCACTTGGCTTACTTAACCCGACCAAAAGCGTCATTTTTCTGGAAGAGAGTATCACGGTACATCGATAAAGCTCCAACCCCGTTTTCGACACAGACGTGAAGTTTGGCCGCCATCACCGGACCCGTTGAGCACGCCAAAGCGGCGCCCAGCCGATCGATGCAATGCGGCGTGCTTATTCCCGCCGCGATTAGGTCTGGAGACAACCACCCAGCCTGATTCGCCGTGCGCGGGCTTGAGCCGGTGCAGTCGACAGCATTAGCCCTGGGGCCAATTCAAAAGATCGCTCTCCAAGAAGTGTTCATCCAAGGTTTGAATAATGTAACGGATAAAGGACACGTTGTAGACTCCCAAAACCGTTTGTTGGGCTTCAAAAATAAGAATGTTGCCGAAATGATGGATTTTCGAGGGGCAATTCCGTCGACCGTTATCGCCACGGAGACGAAGCGTTCGCGTGGTTTCACGCGTACGTGTGCGCGCTAGCACATTTGGTGAGCAAGATTAGAGAACGCGGGAAAAACCATGGTGACCACGAGTCGACAAGTCGACCGCGCGATTGCCAAACAGGAAAATTATCCACAGACGTGATCACGGTGCATGCATTCGCCCAGCAGTTTTTCTCCTCCTCTGGTCCTCTGCTTCTAGTTTTTTTTCAGCGCTGTGTAGACGTGGACGTCGACATGAGCTGGTGTGCAGTAACCTTCCTGAGAAAATCTGGCGGTGTTGTGGGTGCGCGGGTAGAAGATGGTTTGTCTGCTCGAGATGCTGTGGAAATAGCCGGAGTGGCAGAGAGCAGAATGGATTATCGAGTTTACTTATCGGACCTATTGGTAGGTCTTCTCTGGACAGGTCGGTCTGTACGCGCCTAGTTTGTGCACACAAACCTGGCCTTGCTATCCAGTGGAAGCAAAGCGAAATTAAAGTCTACACGCAAAGCAGGCTCTGGCAATCTGTGTGCAAATTTCTTCTGTTTCAATCGGCGAAATAGTTCCTTGTTCTTTCCTCAGTAAAAACTATGTAGAGGATTCTGGGATGGGGACAGTGTCCAGAAGGAGCGCGGTGAGCTTAGACGAAGAGGCCAAGAATCTAGAAAAGGGCATACTCGCCCACAGGTGTCATTTTCTGTTCTTGTTCACAGAGCTCTGTCCCTCCAAAAGCAAACGGACATCCTAGAAACGGTTGTTAATCAAATTGGCCGCTCAAAGCTTTAACAAAGCTGTGCTGCCATCAACAAATATAATTAGCTACTTTTGTCCCTGCAAGCTTCTGACGGCCGATTGAGCGAGCTTCCATGGCCGACATGACGGGAAAGGCCTTATATCCTTGCCAACGGGCAACAGCATGCTTTGCGTCGAGCATGGTGCAACCCCACCGGCTTTGTCACTTATTTCCGTCGTCTTCCCTTTCAATGGCTAATTTGTATCGCAATACAATACAACACAATCGCCACGCATTCCACACGCAAGGAAAGCGCGGGATTTCAAACATTTCTGAAAAGAGCGTCCTCAACAAGGCGCCCTGCTTTGCTGTGTTCAGAGCTTCCCGGATTGCAAGCTCTGTAGTTTTTTTCCTCTAGTCTTGCCCTTTGCATTGATGTCTGCTCCGCCGGTTTGCCTAGTTTGCTCTCCTGTTTCAACGCGACCAGCTCGTGAGCTCCTTTCCTGCCGAGCGGAAGAGGCGGGTGCTTCAACCTTGAACCTGTCGCAGGCTACTGACGTGGATTTTCTGCCTGCGCCTGTTTCTATCAACGTGTCGATGCTTTCACTACTATCCTCCTTCCCCCCTTGGATTCCGCAGTTACCTGACCGATGGAATCCAAACCGACCGTCTGCGTCTACTAGTAGGAAAATTGACACAGGGAACGTCGTAAATTGCCTTAATCGGTCTTTCCTCTGATTTTTCATATCTACAGGTAAAGCCCGTCAAAATAGCGTTGCAGCTACACCTCCATCACCACACGGTACGAAGAAAGATAGACGTTAACCAGGCAAACGCATCCTTTTCATTTCTTCTACACTGTCTGTATTTATAAGCTCTTGAAGCCGATGTACTGCAGTCAATTGTGCTGTCTTGTCAGCGGATAGTGATTCAAAGGCCAGTTCCTTTTCATGGTCGCTTCATTGACATCCTAGAAAAAATTGTCAGTATTTTGGGGCAGCACGAAGGTTTTGCCCGACGTATTTCCTTCCGTAGTAAGTTCCACAGCAATCCCCGCACGATCCCACTGCAAAGCATTCTAGTTGTGATATAACATCAAGAAGCTGGGCTGCCCAAAGTTTGTTCCCTTTAGACTACCATGATTACAACACTATGGTAAAGTTTTGCAGTTCTATCTTCCCAAACCACAACAGTGTTGGGGGATGATTTCGGCGATGTGTAGTTCGACAATCGTTTTGCCCGATATTTGGATGGCACGCTTGCTCCAATTAAAAACCTATCCAGTCTGTCAAAAACTATTGTCACACTGATGTCCGGGTGAAGAAAATTGCAAACAGTACAAGGAGAAAGTGAGAACGTAGTGGAGAAAGGCAGGTAAAAGGCTCGCTCAGGTCTGTTGAACACAATGCATTTGTCCTGTACGTCCTAAACCATGGTTGCGATGACAACAAAGCACGCACTGGAGGGTTCAATTTGCGCCCCCAACATGTAGACAGGATAAGTCCAGTAATCCGGGGAACCTATTTATATAATAACTTCTGATAGTTTTGACAATGAAAGGGAATACGTACATGGGGGAGACGGGCTCGGAAGATCACTCTGGGGAAGTGAGAAAGAATATTTATGGATTTGAACAAGGCCCCTGCAGTCATAATGTCCCAGCTCAAACCAGGTCGATTGTCCTCTGTCACGCACGCGCGCACACACACACACACACACACGCTTGTCAGGATGACAGTGATCGACTGATGAAAAGGGCCATATGCTGCTGCTCTTGTATTTTTCTTTGCCTTTTTC
>JAOWAR010158478.1:0-10674 GCA_028571005.1 Clathrina lutea
CGATGAGACAGAGGGGGAGAAATAGGGAGGGAGAGAGAGAGAGAGGAGGGGGAGAGAAAGAGAGGGGGAGAGAGAGAGGGAGGGAGGGAGAAACGATGAGAGAGGGGGGAGTGAGAATAACAAATTAAACCCGATAGCGTTGATGAGCGCTCTCCACTGCAAAGGCAAGCCGCGTTAATTAATGAAACAGGGAAACGAGGAAGAGAGAAAGGAACGACCGGTATTAAACGTTCAGTAAATTTCGCCTATCCGTGATATGAGGCCTTCATCAAGTTTTGCTTGACAGTGAGTCACTATCAAGTAGAACTTGATAAAGGCCTCATGTCACGTGTTATGTATAAGCTTAGTATAGTAGCGTCTTCCTAGCGTCGGTGTAGAGTTCGTTCCCATGGCAAAATCATGGCGGCACGCATGCGTATCTCTCTCTCTCCCTGCTTGTTTTTCCTTCAGGCTGTTCTTCCTTGCTTCTCTCCTGCTAAGGCCATGAAGATGGAATCGCTTGTATTTGACTGACTTGAAACTGGGACTAGGATATAACATTGGCGACAAGAGATCCGTCCCACGGGTGCTTACGCGGATATGGCGAAATTGGCAAGCATTGAGCCGTTTGATGGAGGAGACTTTGAGGAGTACAAGGAATGTCGCCAGTTCAAGTTATTTTTTGGCCAATGATGTTTGAAAGTTGGGCCCCAGTTCGTCGTCTGCAGAGAAGCAGGCAGCAGACAAGAAGAAATGCGCAATCCTGATCAGCCTTTTGTCGGCGACGATGTACTCAACGCTGAAGAGTTTGTGCCTTCCCCAGAAGCCGTCGACGAAGAAGTACGACGACCTTGTCCAAGTCCTGCAGGAATATTTCAAACTGGCAGCCTCCCCGCCATCGATGTTGTCGCCACCTCCTCCACCGTTCGCCAGAATCCCGTCAACAGTGTCCATTACTTTCTTCGCATTCACTTCCGACTCTTCTTCATGGTCATCATCAGAGTCGTCGTTCGACGATCCAAACTTATGGTACAAGTACTTCAGACGGTAAACGGCCTGTACGAACAGGAAGACTTCTTCAAGAGCACTGAACCTGCCCTCAAAGTGTGTAAAGGCAGGCACACAAATCTTCCTCCCTGCCTGGCCCAGCCTCAGCATACTGTCAGCCTTTCCACACAAACTCAAACAAGGTTAAGAACAGCAGTTCTTAGGGCACGAAGTGAGGAACAAAAAGGATGGTGTTAAATGAGAAGACGTTTCGGCGTCAACTCCATCATCAGTTTCTCTGGTGCTGAGTCAGGACTAGCTGCATGCTTTACAGGGAAAGTGTGCCTTGTCCACTTGTGGGTGCAGCTAGTCCTGGCTCAGCACCAGATGAACTGATGATGGCGTTGATGCCAAAACGTCTTCTCATTTAACACCATCCTTTTCATTCCTCACTTCGTGTCCGAAGAACTACTGTTCTTAACCTTGTTTGAGTTGATCATGAGAGTGATATCTAAAAAAGTCCTTTAACCTTCAAGTTCTTCAATTTCCACGCAAACCTTGAAAACGTTCTGACCATATTAACCCATTTTCAAAAAAGCACTACTGAGGTTTTTAAAATTTTGTTTGGCAGTTCTAACAATGAGAGAATATACTCATTGATGAGTTTACTTCCCGAGACCAACTGCCCATATTTAAAAATGCTAAATGCCGCTGAAAAAGAGCGTTGCTCTCACACAGTGGCATTGTCCATTGCCACAAACAACACATATCAGCCGCAGGGGGTGATTGCCGGCAGCAGAGCACAAGCAGAGGCATGGGTCAAACGGTTTACAAGTTAGAACGAACGAAAGCAGTTGAGTGGATCCCTTTGATTTTTCAAGATATCATCCAATAACGTGAACCTATCGATCCTACTGAGCCTGATAACGTTAACCTATCGATCCTTCTGAGCCTGAGCCCAGCGATCTGTTCACTTGACATCACGCACACATTAAGTTGATCAACTGCATGAAGCATTTTGAAATGGAAGAGGGGATGACTTTTTCTTAGCTTCTATTGAGGCATCGGATGTTTATATTGAGTGCTTCAGCAACTCAAGGCGTGCAGGCTCCATTTTACGAAGTGAAAGCTTAACATTGGTCATTGGCCTTACCTTTTGTCCTCTGCATGGGGATTCCCCGCAGGAGTGTAAAGCTGGTCAAGCAGAACCTGAAAGCAGACAGAGGTCTTCTGAAGAAAAACAAGGAAGAAGATCTTGAAGATGTAAGCTTCATGACCTTTCGGAATGACAAGCCACTGAAAAATTCTTGTGGCCTTGTATAGAGAAGAGACTGCTGCAAATGATCTTGGATGGGAACTAAAATCAAGTATTCTTCAACACGTTTTTCCGAGTATGGAAATAAAACTTTCAGCTAGTGAACAGCATCTAGCCACATGGGCCATGCTGATGTCAGATCTTCATTTAACTTGTTCAGAAGGAAAAAGGAGAAAGAATGCAGGAAAGTCGAGCAAAGGCGAGCTTAGGCCTTTCCATAACACAGCCAACCATCAGAACTTCGAGATCCCATGGTTTGGTATTTTCACTGCGCTGGGTCAAAGACCAACGTTCGCAATGACTCCACTCCAGTGAATTCAAAGTGAGTTAGACAAAAGGAAATGGCTTCAACCGTCGACATTTGGTGCCCTTCAGACAGCGAATTCAGGGGAGATTAATTTCCATCTGCACCTAGAGATTTGAGGAAATGATTATTTTTAATCCAACTCAGCCCTTATGATTTCATCTGTGAGAATCTTTCAAGAGCAGAAGATGGAAAAGCGAGAACTTGAAAAAACCTGTTGCTGAAGCAATCTTGCAGTTGCCAGGGCTTGCAGTTGCCAGGGCTTACAGTTGCCAGGGCTTACAGTTGCCAGGGTTGGAATTGAGGAGACAATGGTCGAACACACAACATCTGAGTTTGATTTATGAAGGATTTCTGTCCACCTGAGTGATCACGCAGTGAGAGAGGAAAGCAAAGCAGAGAAAGAGAGAGAGCACGCAAAGGAGAAAGAGAGAATAGGAAGAGATGAGAAAGCAAAGAAGACAGGCAGGTGTGGAGGGCACAAGCAACAGCCAGCAGTGCTAATGTATAAATAATAGTGTGGGACCACTTGACTACATAAAAGTATGGCTCATTCCAAAGTTTTAATTTCTGAAGAGGAGCACGTGTTGCCGTAGTGATAGTCGGCCATGTATACGTCCAGTAAGATCATATTTGTTCCGCAACAAACGTTTAAGTCAAACACAACATTAGGTGTAACTTAGGCAATCTACTGCCCTACATCAACCTCCTGATGTGACTTCATGAGAGTGTCTCAAGCCACCAGCGCTGAACTAGCTGTGCTAATCTGTGGTAAGTATGTTTTTGTCGCTGTTGCTGTGAATTAAGCTTTTCGAAAACCTTCCATTAGAGCCCTGCTCAAAGGCTTTCCAATTGGGGTGTGAGGTCTCACCAGTGCTCGCTTGCATAGGTGAGCTTGCATAAGCAAAGTTTAAGTCAGGCAAGGAAAGAAGCTTCACTGTGGAGGATTTACAAAGATTCGGTAGCTGTTTTAACCGGAAAGGCTGCATCAAATGTTTGTGAAAAAGTCGCTTCTTTCTTCTCTCTTCGTCCCCGGCGTAAACCTTTTGGTCTACGCAATGCATCCGAGGCATGTCACAATATGCAGCTTCTTCAATGCAGCTCTGAATGGATTGCTTTGAAAGTTGGCCATGGGCCCTCAACATGCATCAGATTGTGTCTGGATGCATGGCTGCTTTGCTGGGCATCAACTAGCAAGTCAGAATGCAGACACCAGCTGAGTGCACCAGAGCTAAATCTCCCATGGAGCGAACTTACCGAAGCAAAACTTTGAACAACAAAAGGTCAAACAGCCTTCAGAGCCTGTTCAATGTTGCATTGAACAGGCTGTAGTCCCATTGATTGAAAGAGCCTCAACCTGTCAACCTCAAAGGGATGACCACCAATCTAGCAGCATGCGTTACAGTGTCCAAGTGTGAGTATGTGATTTACCGTGTGTGAGCATATCACCTCAGATCATAATGAAAATATATAACTTGTCACACCTGTTGTGTGTGATCATTGTCCTGATGACCACCTCATTAAAATGGTTGATAGCCACGTCCAGGGGAGAGTCGTAGTCATTGTTTTCCAGAATGGAAAAGTTGGCTGTGAGCAGGAAGTCAATCGTCGGACCATGGTCATAGTCTGCGGCGTAGTGCAGTGCTGTAGAACCCTTTGTCACAGAGTGTTTTGAGGGGGAGCGTAGCTGTGACTGAAAGGCAATAAAATGATATACAAACAGTGTATTACAACAAGCCGAGGAAGAAATTCCTGGTCACGTTGATGGATACATATGGGCAAGTCAGGTGTGAAAATTTGAACAAATTGACAATCTATCCAGGCTCAAATTTCAATGTCTTGTGATGTCACAGTGTTCTGATGATGTCATAGTGAGCTAGTCACAGTGTTCTGATGATGTCATAGTGAGCTAGTCACAGTGTTCTGCTTAAGGCATAAAGACAGAGAAGAAACACTTTTGGCTGAGAAACATAAACATTTTTGAAGCCTTTCACTGGTGAATAAGAAAAAGTGAGACACAAATTGATTGGGGAGGGGTCTGGGGTCAGGGAATTTTGAAATTTAAGGTGGCACAACCCTAAACATAATGAAGTCCAGAAGTACTGTTCCATATGCGCCATCCTCAGACTCCCTAACCAATTAAGTGATTTCTGTCCCCTGTTGTTTCGTTTCTCTATTTACCGCTTTCAAGCGTCCCCTGCTGATCTTAATTGGACTGTTCCAGGTGACAGTACCCGTCACCATGAAGGCACAGATGCTTTCACGGAAGTGACGGTGGCAAAGAGGTATCGCTGTCATAATCATCACGACCAGAGCTCCCGTCACTGTCTTTCCATTTTTTATTTGTTCAAGTGTCTTGATACATCATAACGCTTTGTTTCACTGGTCCTCCATACTTTACCACATCCCGTTAAACATAATTAAGGTTTTGTTTTCTCTGATACAATAGCATCATGCAAAAATCAAGTCAAATCAAATCAAAGAGTTCATCGTCATCATAATCACTAGCTAGGGCCTAGCTTTGTGACTCACTGCAAATGACCCGTGCAAGGACATTTGATCTCCATGCTTTATGTGCAGCCCTAACTGCTAGCATTCTGCCATCGCTCAAGCTCTGAATCACCATCTTTGCTTGACAGCTTTCAGCCCATTACTCAAAGAACAGGACACTGATCACATCAAAGGCACGGTCAGCATTCATTCACAGCAGTGTTCAGCGAGAAACTGATATGAAAGTATTTTGATTGATCCCTACCAATCGCTGATTGTTGCTCATGTTTTCATGATCAATGTCGTCAACTTTGCAGTAAACTGTTAGTGGTTAGATTCTGTGCAGAGGGATGATGAGGGGCAAATGATCTCGAGTGAACAGGGTGGAAAATGTCATGATGTCACATACCCCTAGGTGGGCTATCCTCAAGGTGACTATCTGTTCTTGCATGCTCATGAAGCTCACCGCAGCATCGTTCCGGTCAAACCAGTTGATGACATCTGGGAAGTGCCTGAGCAAATTGGCGCAGATCGGTATAAAGCCATCCATTGCGAGCAGTGTAGTGCAGTGGACTCCAGTGAAGCTTGTCCCCGAAAGTATTCCACAATAAAAATACTTCAAGTTGAGGGCAACTGATCAATCCCTCATACGGGTAAAGAAATGTACAAAATTCTTCAACCATCAAAGATACCCAGCATCAAATCATCAGAGACTCTTTGAACTCTTTATGTTTATGCACAAACCAAGGACAACAAAATCCAAGCCTTCACTCAAGCTCGGCTCTTACCTAGTGTACTCTCCTCTGTTCAGGATCAACAGCTGAACACAGCGGCGATGGTTCTTCAGGGCAGCGATGTGCATGGGTGTCATGCCAGTTTCATCCGGCTCATTGACAAGGTCAAGCAGGTCAGGGCAGTCTTCACCCCACTCCACAATCAACTCCAGAAAGCGTTTCAACAGCTTGAAATGCCCATTTCTGCCAGAGAAGTGAAAAAACAGAACAAATCAATCAATACCAGTGTTGTAACTATTAGTTTCACGTCATTGGTGATCATCATACTATTTTGAACATAACTGGCAAGTACTTTAGCATTGAACTGACCATAGGAGAAAGAGCTTCAGAATACTCGAACAAATGGCCATTTCTGCCAAAGAAGCGAACAATTAACAGAACAAGTCAATCAATACCAGGACCATTCCAGCTGCACTAGTTTCCTGTGTGCTAGGTCCTGCCCTCAATCGAAAAAAGATTTCGTTGTCTTGCTTGGGTCAGATATGTTCAGCCGCCTACCTTGCAGCAATGAAGAAAATTGTTCTCAGATCATTGGTGGTCGCTTTCAACATATCCTTTTTGATGTAGAGGTGAGGGTTCTCCGTTTCCAGGAGGATGTCCAAAATCTGCTCTCACAAGCAAGGAGCAAAGAAGGAGGTTTGTTGGTATTCATGCTTCTAATTTCAGCTAATAGATGACAGCATAAAGCATGATCTCTATAGGTTGCTAGCAAACTATCTCATAGATTGCTAGCATACAATCTCTATAGATTGCCAGCATAGAAAACTGCAGTTGCTTGTCTCACCTCAGTGCGACCAACCCATGCAATGTAATGTAAAGGGGTGAAACCATTGTTGTCTGCTGGCATGTCAGCACCGATAGCAGGAAACTCTTGATCACTCTCCACTGCGATCTGCAATTGAAGACACATTAATTCAACACCATAAAGGGAAGTTTTTGTGAAAAAAGAGCCTAAAAAGCTTGCTTTGTGGTTGTATGAATCTTCCTTGCCGAAAGGGTTTGAAAGTCATTTGTAGTTTTCATGATAATTCTGACAAACTGCGTTACATGTCTGTTACTGCTTGATCTCATTGCAGTAGCAAGCTTCCACCTTGATCTCAAATTAAAAGGCATCCTGCAATTTCAAGCGATATCGCATCAGAGCTTAAGTGGAATCAAAGCAGTTGAGCATTGCCACATGATGTGTCATGGAATTTGTTCGACGTTTGTTTCATGCTCAAGAACAACTTCATGATGGCTCCTTTTGAATTTTGAATTTTGAATTTTGAATTTTGAATTATGGTTTTGATGGACCTAGTGATGGCGGAGGACGGATGTTGCTCGTTAACATCAGCTATTCAGCAGCACCAGATGCAGTTATTGTGTACACAAGCGTACCATTCGATGAAAAGAAAAGGTGGTCGTTCGTGTACGTAGTGTCAACATCATCTCACGGCCAGACAGCCCGGTCAATGCAAAACATGGCTTTTCCTAAGTTAAAAGAGTTTCTTTAGCAGTTCCATTTGAATTTATGTGATTGCCACCCATTCCTGCTGATGCTTCTGAGTGATCCTCAAGTCCATCACAATTTTGAAAATGCTTCCTTCAGCATTCGGAGGCAAGATTCAACGGACCCAGTGCATGTTTCTTTCACTGTGCCCAGAAACTGCTTTATGTTCGGGGTCTGGCTGTCTTGGTTTAGCGCCAACACTGTATGAGAATTGTCAGGTCAGCTCTTATGGACACTGCAGGCCGCCTTGGAAAAAATTTTAAGCCCTCCTTTGGATTTGGCAAAACTAGAAGGAAGGGTGTTCCATGCAGTCAAAATGATTTAGGGGGAAAATCGTAATGGCATTTTTTTTCGTAAAATAGACTGGCTCTTGATCGTGTGCAGGTCATTACAATGCTGGCCATGCAATGCTAGCAAGGTTCAATCTCGACAAGATATCACAGTAGATTTTGTTCTTTCTCCTTCCAACTGATGAAACTGGAGACATGGTCAAGTACGAAGAAATTGTTTGCTCTGACCTTCAATAGCTGCTCAACAGTCTTCTTGTGACCGGTGATGGCACCGATGTGGAGCAACGTTCTGCCTTTGCTGTCAACAAGTCTCTTTCCTTTCTTCACTGCCACCTTGTGTGACTTCCGGTACATGAGCTCCACAATCTCATGCCGACCTCGAGTGATGGCCACGTGAATGGGGAGCTCATTGTCTCCTTCCAGGAGAAGATCAGAACACTGGAGACAGACAAAAGAAATGCTGACCGCAATACTGAGGAGCCTACATGGTTGGGAGGAGGAGAAAGGGAGAGAGAGAGAAAGAAGGGAACAGAAAGAGCTGGCATAATTGCCCTAATTTCTTACAATATTTAAGGACTCCATGTGCTAACTCGAAGTTCTCCCCATGATTTGACACAGTCAAGTACAGCTCCTTGAACGTTACGATCCAAGTATACGCAAACAAGCAAACAGAACCCTGTCGTCAGACAGAACTCACCGCATCAATGAGAAGGGTGACAGATCTCTTCACGCCTCTTGCTGCTGCTCTGCAATTGAAAATGAACAGTAGCCACTTCAGTCATCCATAATCTATTCTATCTGTGATTCTTTGTCAACGTCTCCTTGCACTGTTAGTGTGGAAAAATTAAACTGTTAAACCTTTCTTGGCTAGAACTGATCAAATGGCAATGCCACTCTCTGCTTGAATTGTCATACTTTGATTGACGTGATACAAGCCAATGTCTTTTTGAATGTTTAATTGCGCTCAATCTTCATGTGATAGCCACATCCCAAAAGCAGGTAAAAGGAGTACTGATTACATGATAAGCACTTTCCTCAAAATTCCCAAGGAGAACATACTGATTACATGATAAGCACTTTTCTCAAAATTCCCATGGAGAACATACCGATTACATGATAAGCATTTTCCTCAAAATTCCCATGGAGAACATAAGATGCCTTCTTGTTTTCCAACTGACAATTGCGATGATCGCCTTAATCATCTTTCCAAAAACGTTTTTGTCCCTTGAGTGTCTCTCCTCCCGGAATTTCCTAACTCTCATAACTTTGCTGCATTATGCGAGTGATATATTGACAAGCTCGATCCTTCAAATATTACTGTCTTGAAGTGTGGTGTGTATGAGGATCCTCAGTCATAGTATGGTGGGTATGAGGATTCTCAGTCATAGTGTGAAGAGTATGAGGATCCTCAGTCATGGTGTGGTGAGTATGAGGATCGTCAGTCACAGTGTGGTGAGTATGAGGATCCTCAGTCATAGTGTGGTGAGTATGAGGATCCTCAGTCATAGTGTGGAGAGTATGAGGATCCTCAGTCATAGTGTGGTGAGTATGAGGATTCTCAGTCATAGTGTGGTGAGTATTAGGATCCTCAGTCATGGTGTGGTGGGTATGAATATCCTCAGTCATAGTGTGGTCAGTACGAGGATCCTCAGCCATAGCGTGGTGAGTATTAGCATACTCAGTCATAGTGTGGTGGGTATGAGGATCCTCAGTTATAGTTTGGTGAGCATGAGAATTCTCAGTCATAGTGTGGTGAGTATGAGGATCCTCAGTCAGTGTGGTCAGGATGAGCATCCTCAGTCATTATGTGAAAGTCTGAGTATAGTTCTTGCAGATAAAGTTATAATAATTAGAGTTTACCGATGCAAGATGGTCTGTCCTTTCTTGTCCTTCTTCCTCAAGATCTCATCCATGGTAATGTTTGCCTTGCTCTCGCCTTCGTCATAAAACAGGTCAAAAAACTTCTTCAGGAAGTTCGCATCATCACGCTCCACTACGTCGAAGAACGCTGTCTCCCCTCGATTCTGCCGACAGTAAGACCATACGCCAATTCTCAGATGCCAAATATTCCACAAGATTTCAAAACTGATTTGCGTAAAGCAAGAAGTATGACAATAGCTTTCAAGGCTTGGTGCATGATACCAGCCTTTAAAGGTGGCCGGAAGCAAAAAATGATGCCACTGCAGTTTGCAGTTGTCTCACACATGATTGATTGGGCATGCGCAGAGATGACCAAAGAGAAAATTAGCAAAAATACGGCCAACACCAAGCCAAATCTGACATAAGAACATGCGGAGAGGCAGGCAGACGGGCGGCTTGGACAAACAGGGAGGCAGACAGACAGACAGACGGACAGGCAGGCAGGCAAACAGACAGACAGAGACTTCAGAGAAGAGGATAACTAAAGAAACTACAGTCAAACTTACATCCACCTCCACAGGGTCAGCTCCGGCTGTGATCAAAGCAACACATGCCTGCAGTCAACCCAAAGATCGATAAAAATTAAATGCGCAACAGAATTTATTCCACCAAGAAACAAATCCAGATGTCGAACAAAATGACTACATTGATTCTTGATTTTGTGGTTGAGTTAATTCAAGAGTACTATACAAGTTCATAATGACTCCACAGTGAGGAAAAATGTTGCATTCCCAGAGATCCATTGGTGTGCTAGTCATCATCCTCAGTTTAGAAAATCTAAAGAAGAACACGGAGGAACAAATGTATGCGTTCAAAGACGTGTCCGTGAGGGATGGACTGAGATAAACTTTCAGTTTTGCCAGCGGACACAATCTGACTTAGGTTGTGACCAAACAACAAAAAGTCTAGAAGAATGTGCCAGCCACCACCGCGCTGGATCACTGATCACTGACTCAGCATTCTGCGCTGGATCACTGATCACTGACTCAGCATTCCGCGCTGGATCACTGATCACTGACTCAGCATTCTGCGCTGGATCACTGATCACTGACTCAGCATTCTGCGCTGGATCACTGATCACTGACTCAGCATTCTGCGCTGGATCA
>JAOWAR010158489.1:0-10673 GCA_028571005.1 Clathrina lutea
GTCTGTATTTTTCTTTCTGTTTGGTATGATGAATAAAATCACTCTTCAAGATAGAGAGAGAGAGAGATAGATAGATAAATAGATAGATAGATAGGTAGATAGATAGATAGATAGATAAAGAGAGAGAGAGAGAGAGAGATAGAGAGATAGAGAGATAGATAGAGAGAGAGCATACGAAGTGAAACTTGAACCATATAATTGGCGAAAACACTGATGTCTAGTAAAAGCCTATTCTTTCTGGTGCCAGGAACAGTGAGTTTCAGAAGTCATAACAAACGGAGGTGGTGAAGTTCGTCAACGTGGATGACTTGATAATCTGTAGGTCAGAAGACTGGATTTTTCAATGTGCGAGCAAGGTCATGTGTTGATATTGAGCCTTGCCTGACTATTTTCATTGCACAGGAAACTGTGGAGTACTCCTTGCGGCTTTCATCCCAGAATGAGACCATCATGAAGCAGCCAGTGGCCAATATCCCAGCAGCTGGCTGTGTTCCTTCAACACACTTCACCAGTGAGCGCACCCTTTTGATTTTCTCCCAGCTACTGTGTGTGCCTTATTTCCATCATCCCTGTCTTTTCTTCATTATTCTTGTTTCTGACGTCTTCTTCCCACTCCCCTTTACATACGTCTCCCTCTCCTACTAGTCTCTTTCCACCCTGTCCTCCTTTGTTCTTCTCGCCGGCTGCTTCCCCAAACTCTGCACTCCACCACGGTGTGTTCACAAGCCCCACCACCGGCCTCTCTTATGAACCTGGCGGAGGACTGCTTGTTTCTTGTTTGAGGTGTCGTTCTATTTTCCATTGCAGAAAAGCTCTTCTCATTTTACTTCCGTTTCCAGGCTTTGTCACAACGATGCCATGTGTTGGTGATGGCACCACACAATTGAGAGCCAACATGTCATACACTATTCGACAGTATAACGTCAGCCTGCTTGACTCACCACTGAGGGGCACGAACTGCTCAGCACCGTTTGAAGCCAGCAGCCATACACCAGCACTTCAGATGGAGGCAATCACAAAGGAGGACTTTGCTTTGCTGCTTATAAGGAAGGATTGCCAAAGTGAGTGAGGTGTGATGGCCTTCATGATGTGAGGGGAATGTAGGAGGGAAGTGTGGGGGAGCAGGAAGTGAGGGGGCAGGGAGCACGACGTTGCCAGGAATTGCCATTGGGGCAGCGGCAATTTAGTGCATGCACATACGGAATGAAAAAAAGATTGGGACGCGTCTTGACATGAGACGCAAACCACGTACGTAGGTCTTTATGTGTGCGCATATGATCTACATATACATGTGCACGTTTTCTCTACGCATGTGCCCAGGTCTGTACACGTTCTCTCCACGCACGTGCCCAGGTCTGTGCACGTTCTCTCTACGCACGTGCCCAGGGCTGTGCACATTCTCTCTACACACGTGCCCAGGGCTGTGCACATTCTCTCTGCACACGTGCCCTGGTCTCATAAGGATTGTTTGTGTCATAGGGAAAGTATTGGTCAATTGTGACGCCTCGAAAAAAGAGACTCGGCTTGACTTAGCAGCGCTGAACAGGTTTGTTTCTAAGGTTGAAGACAGCCAAAGCTCATGTCGGGTGACGAAGAAGAGCTCGAAGGTTAATTGGCGAACTGTCCTTGGGAGGTGCGCACCATTCTGGCACGCATGCAGGAAGAAGACCGACCCCTTGCACCCTTCTTGTAATCTTCAAGAGCTGATGGCGAGTATTTTAGAGCTGGCTTGAAGGTCCTGTTTTTTCTCAGCGACATGTCCTGGCTACGAGGACAGAGCTTTTTGAGGACAAGCCTGGTCCAGCCAACTTATGATGGAGTAATTTCCTGATGATTTTGGCTGCTCAGCCAGAAATTGCTTGCGCTTTGTACAGTGCAGGACGCTGCCATCACATTGGCACAGTCTTCGTTTGAACTTGCTTGGCGAGTGAAGTGATATTTGTTTGGGGTTCATTTTTTTCTGACGGTGTCACCAGTAAAATACTTTTTTTTAGGACAAGTGTTTCTTTCAAAGTTTTTCTGAACCCCCTGTGCACATTCATCATTCAGACAAGATTCACCGTTCAAACGTATACACATGCCGGTCATTACTGGCTACAAGTGAAGGAGGAGGGGCAATGAAGAGAGAAAAGAGGGGGCATGAAGAGATGGAGGATGCATGAACGGAGGGAGGGGGTCATGTTATATGATATGTAAATTTGACCCAGATTTTAACACAAAGTTTGTCCTCTCCAATTTTGCTTGAACCTTTTTAAAAGAAAGCTATTGGCGTCTATTTTGTGGGTTTTTAGTTTCAAGTCGATAGCTTTTGAAATGGCCGAGATATAAGAGGTTCAACTTTTTCCTATTTTGCTCAAAAATAATTTTTGCAAAAGATTGGGCGCGTGACAGAAACGCCTAGGAGCATGTGTTGTGCTCGTGTGCTGGCAATCAATACCAAGTTGGGGTTTTTTGTACGGCTCCATGCCTTTATTGGCGAGGCGGAGTGCGTGCATGCACTCGTGGTCAAGCCAATTCGTACACGTGGGAACTTGCCAGACGAAAGTGGCGCTTGATGTCGGTCGGCGGGGTAATCAGGGTTGCACCTGACCTCCCCTGGTGGACCCCGAAGCATGACTTTCCAGTGAACTTCCCTGGTTTTGGTCACCTGCAAAGCAGTCTGTGGCTTTGATGTTGTTGCTAGGGGACCCCGCTCGAAAGTTCTGACCGGTGGCGCTTGATCAATAAGGTGAGCTTTTGGCGGGCGGTTTTGGATGCCAGTTTGGTGTCTGTCATATTCAGGACCGCCATGAAACTTTCAGAGCACTGCCCTCGCGATAGACTGAAGATCTTTACGCATGGGATAAGTTTTTCTGCCCAGATAATCCATAATTGGAGTTTCGTGATTCTCGACAAATCTGCAAAAAACGGAAATCGCGTGATCCCACACATAAAGTCGTTCCTCTTTGTCTGTTTTTTTTGTGTGTCAAAGCAATTTACTTTCAGACAAATTTGTACTACGCCCTTCCCCACTGAAAAAGGATTTTTTTAACTTTCCACTACATAATTAGCAACTGCTCGTCACGCAATCAACGGGGGTGGGGAACTTTTGAAATTGTGGACGTATTGCCTACCAAGTTTAGTGAAGCCAGCATAACTATACAGAAGTGCCATTTCCGGGGGGGGGGGGGGGTCAGAATAGCCTTCAGTTGAGCCTTGAAGGTAGTTTTTGCAACATGAGCCAAATATTTGCAATATGAGATTCTGGTTGAAATAATGTGTGTACCATCCTTGTTAATACTGTTCAGGAGAGTCCTTCCTATCTCCAAATAGCATAATAATAAAAGGCTGAAACTGTTTTAGCTGTCTTTCTGACACTGTGAATTTTTTAGAGAGCTCCAACTTGTTTTCTGTCAATCATCTAATGGTTGTATGTGCTATGGTAGGATTTGTCACTGGTTTACCCTTGACCCATGTGTGTTGGTGAGAGCCAGTCGAAGCTTATACTAGTGATAGTGAGGCAGAGCAGGGTCAACGCTCACTTGCCACTGCCGTTTCTTTATTTTCAATTTGCTGCTGATATGAGGTAGGCTTATACATGTACATCACTCATGGAGATGATCCTTCCTCTGCTCTACTCTGTGTCTGCTTTAAGCTGCTACATCGAGCTCAAACTGGGTGCTGCCGGTGGCTGTCTCACTTGGTGTCGGCGGAGCAGTTCTGGTGCTGGTCATTGCAATGGTCTGCCATTACAGACACAAAAGAGAGCTGACAGCCTTAGAAAGAAAAATGACCTCACACAGTCAGGCCACAAGGTATGGGTCCACCCTGTGTCATCTTGCCAGTGTGAAGTTCCATAATGCTCATCTCAGATGTTGAACTGTTAGCTGCATCATTTTGAATAGTGCTTCAAAAGACTATCATGAATACTTTATATTGAAATGAAGAATATCATTAAACTGGAGACAGTACTGTTTCGGCATTTGTTGTGACAAGGCCAAGACTTTATCACTCCCCAACAGCTTTCTGTGACTCAGTTGGCAATTTTCTTCTCTTTTCACCAGGTTTGGTTATGACCAGGACAGCAAATACATTGGTGCAAATGGGAGCTATGTGGGGAACCAGTCGATATCTACACTGTCAGGAGGTTAGCCATGGCTTGACACTTCGAGTGTACGCCACCCAGAAACAAGAGTTACCACAAACTGCCTGTATACATCATTGCAGGTGTTCATAATACCTCAGCACCGACAGATTTAAAGAATGATTTTTGGCTGGATTGATAGCTAATTAAACAGATGTTTTGAAATTGTCCAATTAGCCACTGCTGTATTTTTTTGTCCCCAAACAACAGAAGCACTGAAAGGCCTGATGAATGAGATGTGCACAACTTGGACGCCTGAGTTCGGGCCTTATGTGATTTCTCGAACAAGTATCTGCATTGGCGATGAAATTGGAAGAGGTAAGGACAGGTGATGAGGAAGACATTCTGGTAGGAAGAGATTAGGAGAGATAAGGAGTAATCTGTCATGGAATATTTCTAACCGGCTGGGTTTGCAATGATCATGTGCTATCCTGGCAAGTGGTTATTTTAATGTGACAATCATGCCGTCTTCACTGCTTCCTGTTTCAGGCGCTTTCGGCCAGGTTTGTATCGGCAGTGTCCTGGCAGGCAGCTCAGCGGTGCAACAGCAATGTGCTGTGAAGATCCTCCGATGTAAGTTTGAATGTGCCGCCTGAAGTGGTATTGGTTTTTTTTTCAACGTTCTGAATCAAAGTGCTTTGGCATTCCTCATTTACGGATGAAGGACAATGCTTGACGCTTGCAATGGATGGCTCACGCTTTAAGTTTGAATATGCTTAGCAGAGTTGGCTGTTTCCTTCGTACATTAAATATTTTTTATTCTAGAACAAAAAAGTAGAAGAACTTAAAGCAAGAGAAACTGAAGGCATCATTTTGCTCGTTTTGCTTGTTCGTCTTTTTGTTCGTCTTTTTTCGCGCTTCCAGCGATTCGCTGTCAGCAAGATGTGGAGGAGTTTCTTGAGGAAGCTGCCATTTTGAAGGACTTTGACCACCCGAATGTGCTGGGCCTAGTTGGCGTTTGTCTTGATGAGGAAGGACCACTTGTTTGCCTCGAGTTCATGCACAATGGAGATCTGCGCACGTACCTTCGAAACTATCGCAGATCACAGGATAACCTGCTTGAGAGCCAGCCACCGGTAAGATTGTGAAAAGAGGACAAGTCCTTGATGAATGACGTGCGCCAAGAGACTGTGACTGGCACCGAAGTTACGGCCATTGTGTACGAAACGGTTTACAGATCATTCTAGAGAGATAAGATCACTCGGGGACTGGGACACTGCAATTACTGAAAATCATTTAAACTAGCCTGGCCAAAAGGCTGAACTCTGAAAAATGAAAGGAAAAACTCTTGCGCTGTAGATATCGTGTCTTATCAAAGAATCGAGTTTGACTGCTCTGCCAGTGAGCTTCGCATGGAGGGTCAATTCACAGTGCAAATGGTAGTTTCAAAATTCAAAGCTGACTATCACCCACTCTGTGATTATCACCATGGCATCAACACTCTGTGATTATCACCATGGCATCATCACTCTGTTATTGTTAAGAGTTCATTTTCTGGGATTAGCCTAAAGGAGCCTTAAGTAAAGCATCCTTATTTAACCATCTCTCTTTTCTTTCGCTAACAAGTCACTCGGTGCTAAAAAAGGATACAAACAGTGACATGAGCATTGGTTTCATATTTCGGCTAAGCCAGGTGTTTTTTTCTTGCTGGTACCAGATAAAGCCAGATCAGCTGCTGAACTTCTGCATGCAAATCGCAAAGGGCATGTCCTACCTCGTGACCAAGGAGTTTGTACATCGTGATTTGGCCGCAAGAAACTGCCTGTAAGGATCTGACACGACTATTACCTTTCAAAAGACGAAGAAAATCTTGTCAGGATGTACGAATTTGGCAGAGGAGAAGATTTGTCATAGCGAAGAGTTTTGCTTTGATGAAACAGTGCTTGGTCTTTGTTGATGGTTACCACCTTGTAGGTCGAACGAAGTTCATATGATCAAGTAACTCTGTTCTTACATACTGGATACACTGTGTAGTTGTTGAAGGTCACTTAAGCTTTCGAAGGATTCTTTCATGAGCAAGTAATGTCTCTGTCCATTCACCACTGTGGATACTCAGTCACTGTCTGCTCAGCTACTCAGTCTGCCCGTGTTGTGTGCCACCATGACAACATGATTCTTCTTACAGCATGTAGAGACAGTTAATGGAGAGTTGATTCGAGATCATTTATTTTTCTTATTCTTTTTACATTTTTTATTGCTTGCCGGGGCTGAATGCAATTTCATGCCCTTCCTGAGCTGTCAATGTGCTACTAATTCGTGACATGGCTTTTCTCTCACCAATTGGTTTAAACAGATTAGATCAATCACTTGTCGTGAAGATTGGGGACTTCGGTCTAGCTCGTGATATTCAAGAGGGGAACTACTATCGCATGGGCACAGCTCGACCAATGCCAGTCAAATGGATGTCTATTGAGAGCATTGAAGACCAAGTCTTCACCAGTCAGTCAGATGTGGTGAGTGGAAAGAACGGTAAACCTTAAACTAACTGTTGCCATGGAGACAGGCCTCTTCCTCCCCTCCCACCAAGTTGAAGGTAGCCCTTCGTCCATGCCCATTCCTTTCGACAGTTTCTGGTTGTCGTCGGCCGTATCTCCTTCATTTTTAGACAAAAGGAGGATGAAAACAGATCTCAGATGTTTCTTGGAGATGGTTTAATGCAACAGAAGTTGTAAGTCTGCTTGCTGAGGGATTGTCACTCACCTCGGGGTGGGTACTAGCAGCTCAATGATCGATGTGCTGACAGCAAGGTCAGCTTGTCTTGGGCAGTGCAACAGGGAGTTGATGAATGAGAATGAAAATTCAGCAAAGCCTCATGCAGAACACGGAGCCCGGCCGGCACGCATTTCTCACTGCGCTTTCTGTTTGCATTGGCGAATTTTCCTTTGATGCATGAAAGACCTTGTGAAGTCGCAGAGGAATGGCAGGCAATTGTTGGCAAATAGATAAATCCTTTGACATGGTGCTGTTTAGCAAGGTATTACTTGCAAGTGTGATGGAAAAATAATTGCCTTGTTTTAACGATGAAGGGTGTCAATCAGCAATTGACGGAGTATGCTATGATGAGAAAGGACGACCTCAAAATCAGTGCAGGAGCGTTGCCTAAGCCAGTCTGAAGTGCCGTCTGAAAGGGCTAAACTTGTTACGTTTCTCCGTTCAGGTATTACCTAATGTGAAGAAATTTGAAGGGCTGGAAGACTATGCAATATTGAGTGTGATCTGAATTTGGAATTGTTTATTGACCACTGGAATTAGGAGAGACGGCCACCCGCTTCTGTGTAAAGCTGAACGAGCTCTCGCACGGAATTGTGAAAAAAAGAATTAAAAGTCTGAGCGTATATCGTCCTAATCATTAGCAGGGTTGGTAAAAACGTTACATGTGTTCTACCAGGAATAAGCTAGCTTGATTTAAGCGTTTACAAATTAATAGATACCAGCGGTTGGGTGATGACCATGGGATAGTTTTAGCAATTTCCCGGACAAGAGCGATATCTGGATTGAGCTTCATTGCAATGGAGAAGCTTTTCCTTTTTCTTGAACGGCCAGGATGGCCTTCCTTTCTGCCAGAATGAAATTATCATCCCTTGACTGAGCAGTGGTCTCTTTCATGGGACATACCAGAGTGGCTATGACCGCTTACTTGGCTGTTCTTTTCTCATTTCCAATCTTCTCTTCCTTCACAGTGGGCATTTGGCATTGTGATGTGGGAGATTTTCGCCCTGGGCTCGACCCCATACCCTGGAGTGGCCAATCATGAAATTCTGGAAGTGCTAAAGAGTGGGATTCGACCAACATTGCCAACCGGATGCCCAAACAACTTGTAAGGGTAACGATAGAACTCCTGTTCTGCAAACACATACTCGGTGATTTCACATGCACGCACCTGGCTCAAGGTGGATCAGAGAGCTGCCCTAAGGAAAGTGGTAAATTCCCCTTTTCTGGCCACACCAGAAATACTCCACAAGATCTGAAGACTTAATACTCTGTTCAAAAGGAACAAACGTGGAAGAGCCAGGAGGAGAGTAGCTACTTTATAACAGACGTCAGTACATTGCAGCTGATCAGGTTTGGATTACTACCTCCCTCCATCTTTACTTGCTGCTAGTCTTCCCAATATCTTCCGGTGTCTTTATTACTCCTGAAATTACTTTTGGACACCATTTTTTTCCAGTACGATCACTATCATACACTAGTCATTCAATGTTCTTTCCTCTCCGGCAGGTACCCCATCATGAAGAGCTGTTGGAGCGTCTTACCCTCGGAACGGCCTTCCTTTCAGGAGTTGGCGGACATCCTTGAGTCGGCGTTTTCTGGATTCTACGAAAATATAGATGTGCATAACCCAAGCCTTCCGACCTACACTAACATCAATCCAAGACAGCCAAGCATGTTTGAACGGCAGGAGAGCAACCTTTCCAAAACAGTCATCGTGGAAAATTATGAGAATATGCATCCATCGGGCAAGACTAGCCCAAGCGATGAGTTGTCAATCAACCCTGCGTACCAGTCAACTTCACCAATAAATGTGGTGGATTCTCCGCAACGGTACACTTCCACTCCACAGCGCTCACCAGCCGTGGAGCACAGCTCTAGTCGTGGAGAGAACAATGGCCAAGACAGAGCAAGCGGCGGCTCGAGCCCATCAAAAAAGTCCTTTCAGGAAACCGATCTTTAGCTGTCCTTCAATCCGAACATTCCCAAGTTGATAGAGATGGATCCTCTTGTTCCTAGGAAACAAGCAGGGGACTGTTAAAAGTGAGTTTATCCAGAGCAATTCTTCCCTTGATGATAAAGTTCTACATATAGCCATTCGAAACGTTCCGTCGTGCCATTGTATTTGCTGGTGTAGCTTAAAATGGAGATGTATATTCTTGACTAGAAGAATTCTCTTGAAAACACACAGTTTCAAAATCTGCTGTGTAAAGTTCTTCAGGAACTGGCAGTTTGTTGGAAAGTGAGTATGTCTGTTTGAACATGTACATTTGAGCCTAACATAGCCCTGAATTGGAATTCACCACTCCGACCAATCTCCTTGTGAAGCATTTCGCAATTACTCACCACTGATCGGTGTACTGTTCGTGGTGTCCACTGCGGAGCACGCTTTTTTTCCCGACACAGCTCTGCTCCTTTCAAGACCTCAGTAAAAAAAAGATAAAAATACCCTCCCTCTAGAACATGCCTCAACCACTGCAGCCAACCTCCATTAGGAAATTTCTCAAATTATCAAGCTGCTATTTACCCTAATGCTTGTGGGAGCCAATGCCTTACTGTGACAACTACCCTTTTTTCTGCTCTTTCTTACAATAAGATGAAATTAAATGAACCTCCCAAAGGAATACGACCTCCCTGACCATCCTCAGGAAAACTTTTAATTTCCTGCTCATGGCAGCCAGCACCTTTCCGATTAGTTACTCGGCCATTCCAAAAGTACACACTAGTTCTGCTACTCAACGAGGTGAGGAAACACGCCAAATGTGATTTCCTTAAAAGGTATTTCATTCTGCACCAAGGCAAGACAATAGCACTCATTCCTAATTCAATATTGATGAAGGCCTAAGCTCAAAGACAAAATGCAGACGTGAAGCTATAATCGATGCATCAGGATATCCTACTTGACTGGCATCAAGTTCATGGATCTTGAATTGCAACAGAGCTGAAAGAAGCAACATTTGTTTCAATTGCAACAACAATAGCAGTTCCTACTTCAGAATTAACTATAAACCTATTGCTTTATACAGTTGCATACAAGTATTTGAAGGAAGAAATCTGGAACATGATCGATTATTGATTGTTTGATAAACTTAGCATTCTCAGGAACATGTGGGTATGTAAGTTATCCAAAGGTTGTGGGTTACTCCGCTTACTGGGAGCGCGTCGCTAAGGAGTCTGAGGAGCATGGTACGAGGTCTTGCTCTCAATGCTTGGACCTGGAGGCAGTGACAAAGGAGAAAGGCAAAAATAAAGAAAGATGACAACTATGCCCATGTCAATTACCACACCGACTCTGACAACAGTATGGAGCCGGAGGTGTCATGGTTACAAAACTTCCATCCTCCCAAGAGTGACAATATGACCCGCTACCACAATATGAGATAATTATTAGCGTTTGTGACTCTCCTATTTTGTGTCCTTTTCCTGCAAAAGCTCTACTTGTAATCTTAAGCGAAAATAAATAAAAAAAAAATAGGCTTTGGTTAAAAACAAAATCCCTTTTCAGTCAGCAACTCTTGGCACTCAAACTTAACAATCCTTCCCTGGCTTGTGCACACCCACCATGCAAAACGACATACCCAGAAAATAGAAAAGGCATGCAAACCTGCCGTACTGTGGGCAGCAACAAATAGGTCTTGTTCTGAGCAAACCCTCACGATGTGAGCCATCGGGTACATCATCTTGCACACAAAGCAACGAGGCTCTGTACTCACGACCTGAGACAGAGGTACCTACTTTGCCAATAGACACAACCGCCACGGGCAGGAGGCCATTGTCCCTTCAACCCACACATCTAGGTTGTAGCACAGAGTGTGGCTCTCTCCCTCTTCCCTTCCCCTCC
>JAOWAR010158500.1:0-10671 GCA_028571005.1 Clathrina lutea
CCCCACCTTGTGTGCAGACTTCCTCAGCCTGTATCTACTCGTTGCTCTTACTCTCTTCCCGCTGGACACAGTCTGCCCCTTCGAAGTTTGAGAGCGCGCTCATCATGCTCACGCCGCATTGGCATTTGTTCGTAGCCGCAGAAACACTTGCGCGGACATCCCCCCTACACAGCTGTACAGGCATGCCCAAGCACGTCTGCGGGTACTGAGACGATAAGCGAAGAAGGTGGAAAACAACAACCGTTGCCAGTTTGAACGACTGCCCATGCAGCTTCCATTACCCTGAGTGCTGTTCCAACACCTCATTGCAAGCCAGCTATCTTAGATCTATGCGTGTTGGAGTCAGAATGGAAGTGCCGTGTCGAACGTCAAGGAATAGGCTGATCCATTGTTGGGCTGCTCCCTGCGTGGAGTGAATATGGCGGCATTGAAGGTGAGATACCCTGAACCTGATCGTGGCAAAATGGTGCTTGTCTGCTCGACATCCGTTTGCATATGCTGTCGCTTTCAGCTTTTTTTCGTGCCTCTTGTACCTCTTGATCGATGCTGTCGTGGCCTTTTGTCTCTTTACCTCCTTGAGTTTGATAAACTCGCCGATCTTCTTGGAGTGCTCTGCTTTGGCAGAGATGCCGTCATTACATTATATGGGGTCTCAGGCCAGTTTACATCCTCTCACTAGCATCCTCACATGCACACCATCCGTCCTCGCACGCACACCGGCCATCCTCGCATGCGCGCTGGCCATCCTCGTATACGCACTGGCCATCCTCGCTCTAGCCATCCTCGCACTAGCCATCCTCAGCCATCCGCCCTCTAGCCGGTGTCTGCGTTTGTCTGAGTCGGCTCAGGCGACTTTCCGCCAGGTAGCACAGAACGCAGCTGTTTCTTTCTAGTTGACGCTTCTGGACGGCAGAGCGTTTGGTTAGTAGACCAAGCTGAACCCAGCCTTACCGTGATCAGCTGGGCGATGTATACTTTCCAACGTTCCTGCACATTTTTTTTGTTACTGTACATTCGTGTTTCTGAGGTCCATTGCTATCCACTGGTAGCCTAGCACAACGCGCATGGTTGCGTACACGGGTCTGAAAAGCTTCCTTTTCCGTGTCGTGTCTTTTGCAGTTGCCTTTTGCAGGATTCCGTCTTCTATCCATTCACGTTAGCCGTTTCTCATGTCTTTCGCACGCTTGTTCAAGTTTCGGATAGCACGGCCTATATGGATCCTTGCCATGGGATGATTTTGAGGAAAATTATGGTAGTTTGAATACACGTTGATGTGCATTCTTGAAACTTTGCTCCTTTCCTGTATTTGCTACAGAGGTATGGCCTCTCCTTACAGCAATTCGCAGAGAGGAGATGATGTTGTCCTGGTACATCAGGGATTGTCCAGGCACTATACGTGCCCCCTCTGCGTTAGGCTGCTCCGCCATCCCTTGCAGGCATCATGTGGCCATCGCTTCTGTTCGGGTTGTGTGGCAGAGGAGATCACGTAAGTAATGGATGTTAAATCTCTTGTAAAACAAAGGGACGATTCGTACCTGGCGGGTCAGTTAATTCTTTGTTGATTTTTTAGTAGCTTCTTTTGGGGGGACATTTCCATCCATTGAGGGCTCTGCTTGACTTGGTGAACATGGCTGAAGAAGCCCAGTGGGCGAAACGTTCTTTAATACTGTCCTATTCTTCCCTTTCTTAATAAAGTTGAAAAAATTTATCCAGTTACTACCTGACTTGGTGAACATGATGGGGAAGAATGGCGAAAACCAGAAATATGGCAGAGACACGTTTCTTTGCTGGATTGCCCTCTCTGGGTATCCTGTTACCTCAGCTCTCTGGGTATCCTGTTACCTCAGCTCTCTGGGTATCCTGTTACCTCAGCTTGATAGAAACAGCCTTTTACTCGTGCTGCATGTCTAACTTGCTTGAATATTCAGTTTCAATATTAGTTTATTGATGATCATTTTTTTCTTTTTGTTTGGTGGGTGTGCATGTGGATATTCGTGCCTGGGCTGACAGGGAATTAACAGCGGAGTGCTGAGTGCACGTTATATTAGGTGTGAATCTAAAATGGCGGTATGAAAATGTAAAGTTCAGCTACGCCAGTGGGCAGGAGGAATCCAGTTATGTTATAGTAAATATATTGATATAAAAGGTAGCTAGGAAGGGCATACATCAGGCCAGCTGCTGCCAGCTTTCTCACAGGTGGGTGAATTTGGCGTCTCCATAATTCGCAATAGTGTCTGTAGGGGTCTCGGCATGAATATTAGTTACACAGTGAGCTTTGAGCACAAAACCAGGGAAATGGGAGAGCAGCAAAGAAAGAGGAAAGATATCATCGAAAGTATAATGATAAAAAAATGAACAAAAATAACCCTATGGCCAGTAGCTGATAGCTGTTGGCCACGAGTTTTCTTTCTGGCAGTTAATAGTTAACACCTCAATCGGGGACCAGAACTTGTACATTAATCACTTCAAGGCCAACTTCTACACAATCCTTCCGTTTTTTTTTCTTTTGAAATTGTGTTGTTTCTTTCCTGTATAAAGGCATACTTAACCACTTGTTGCTCCTCTCTGCAGGAAACCGAACCCTGTGTGCCCAGAAGATGGAATTCCTTTGGAAAAAGAGGAGGTAACGCAACTCAAACAGATGACATCCTTAGCCGTCCGGTCCGGACTTTTGGGCCGCAGTTTCCCATTTGGTTATGAGTCTAGGCACCTTAATTCGGCCGTGCACATGCATGCATGTATGCATGTACGTTGCATGCGTTGCACATGCATTGATCGACGCGATCTTGCGCCGCGCTAAACAAATCAATTTGCGTGATGACATCAACATTCAGAACGAAAACCAATCAGTGGCCAGGAATTTCTTCACAGAACTTATTCGACGGGCAGCCTAAGGTAAAGAGGATTATACTAGGCAGGGTTTAATCTTTCTGTAGGAGGACACTATTCAGAACATTGTCCGAATGTTCTGAGCTCAATCTGACCTTTTCTTAATGTCTTGCTCCAATCATTAACAGAATGTCCAAAATGTATTCTTGTGATAATTTTTAGGCTGTACTTTTCAAGCTTCAAAACAAAAAGTGGGATATTGCTGAAATCCTTTGTTATTTCTTTTTTTTGTCGTGGCTCTTTCTAGATGTTCCGTGACATCGGCGCTGAGAGAGAAATTTGCTCACTGGATGTGTACTGCTCATCGGTGCGCCACACACGTGGATGTCCGTGGAAGGGGAAATTTCTTGACCTCGAGGTAAGCATACCCAGTTCTAACTTATCAATACAGTGCATCCAAAGTTTAACGTTCAAAACTTTGAACAAGCACCAACGGGCCCAAAAGGGAAATAAAAAAGTGCTGTGAAAAATTCAGGAAGCTGTGGCCCTCTTCCCTAATTTCAAAGGTCGAAACGATCGACAGCTCCTTGTCTTTATTTTTGTTTTGCCAAGGTAAAGAAATCGCCTTTTGTAAGGGAAGATCAGGCTACATGTGACATCAGTTACCCCAGCATACAGTATGGTTGCCAGGCTCAAGTCCACAAACTAAAGGGCACTTTTCAGCTTTGTGATCGCATGCACCATGGGTGCGAGGCATGGCCAGCTTGTTGCCTGATAAATGCTTTGCTTGGGAAGCGTGGTCTTCTTTTCGCCAAGGAATAGGTTTGATTTTTTCGACACGGACACAAATCACACAACAATGAAGTTCACAGGGTGGAATTTACTATCCTCAACACATCTTATGGCAATGAGAAGCGTCTACTGCGGCACTGTAGGGACCTTTAATGGTGTAAGGGGGATAACAAACTGCTTGAATGACTTGGACAAGCTTGGATTTGAAGACACTGGAGAGTAGATCACCATGCAAGGATCAAATCCTGAAATTTTTTTAGAAAAATGACGAAATATTTAAGCAAAAAAAAAGTTTGGAAAAAACACGGATTCACTGTACTATGTACAATGTGTGTCATGGGCGTCCAGTTCAGGCTGGTCATGACTGTAGCAGTGACGCCCTCGCTCCTCGACAGATATGACCGAAATTGCTGGCAATGTGTTTCATCTGTCCCAGCTTAGCTAGGTGGTGTAGAGATGGAGGAGAGCTAGCTCGGGCCGGCAGAGCTATGGTTTGATTGCAATCGATGATCGTATAATCTCAGGGCATGTGAATGTATGGCATGTGTGCCAACCGACATGTGGGCTTATCTTTGTTATTAGTGAAAACAAAAACAGACACTTAGTCTTCCTATTGACAATAGAACAAACATTACCGTCAATAAATCTCTCTTCAAGAGTAGAATCCAAAAGATTTGAGGAGCTGCGGCCCTTGTTTGGTGGAGAGCACACTGTCCTACACTGTACTACACAGTACTTCTGGATTGATCTCAGCACATGGTTTGCAACCATGATGAGCACTGGAAAGCCGAATTCAAACCCTGGCAGACTTCATGGAAAAGACGCTAAATTTCTGGCTATGTAAGAATGGAGTAATTCGTGTTGTCGGGTAGTTGAGATGAGTGAACTGTCTAGAAAGAAGGCTGACTGGTGCCTATTGGCTCAGAATAGACTTCATCAGACTTTCTTTGTTCCAGGCACACGAGGCTCAGTGCCACTTTGTCCGAATCCGTTGTCCAAATGCCAAGTGTGATAAGCTTGTCCAAAGGGGAAGCGCCGGCAGACATGCGCAGATCAGTTGTGAACACCGGCCAGCCACCTGCCAGTTTTGTGGCATCTCTGTGACTTTCTCTGACCTGGATCACCACCAAAAGTTTGTTTGTGCACTGGCTGAAGATGTCTGCCCCAACGGTTGCGGTGAGACAATCCAGCGACGCTCGGTAAGTCTTAGGCACAGCGGCCCTTCAAGGGCTATGACTAAAGCATCGGATCAGGGCTGTTCATAACACTTTTTCTTCATCTAGTCGTCATTCTTCTGTTTTTGTTTTGTTTTGTCTTCTCAAGTTGTTTGCTTGTTTTGGTTTTTTTGGTAATGCAATGACAATGAGAACCATGGGCCTTCCCATTCATGGTTGGTTTCAAGTGTTTGTCAATTTCTCAAACTGCGTGCACATTTGTTTTTGGTATCACTACAGATGGATCAGCACAAGAGGACATGCCCTCTGCAGAAAGTGGCATGCGAGTTTGCTGACTCTGGCTGTAACTTTGAGGTACAGCGAGTTACCTGCCAGAGAAAATGCCAACACATCTCAACATTCTCTATATCTCTTCACACTCTTGTGTGATTTGTATCGATAGCTATTAGTTGTATAGAGATGGAGAGATGGAGTGAGACGGTGTGTGAGAAAAAGAGTAGTACCTTTGCCGTTTGTCCTATGAGGAGAACAGAATCCCAGTGACCAGGAAGAGGTTTGAGCACTCTTAGCCGTAACTATGTTCTCCATTCATTTATGTCTCCTTGGGTGCATATTCATCTGTGTAGTGAACTTGGCTGTGTGCTAAATGCAGAGTACGCGCGTTGCTGTAGCTATTCATGTCACCGACAACATGAGCGATCACCTGCTGCTGTTGCGGCGACAGCAGACAAGAGATCAGCAGGTAATGTCTGAACAGGCCAGGACCATCTCAAGTCTCCTGCACGTTGTTGAGAGCCTCAAAGAACGCATTGATACGCTAGAAAGTCGCAAGGTGCTGTCTGGCAGCTCCAGTGCGGGAAACTCCACACTTGGACCAAGTCGACATATCTCGCGATCGGGTCACTTTGAAACAGCGAGCGCCGTTGATGAAATGTCCCAGCTTCGGTTGGATGTAAACTCAGAGCAAAGACAACGCCAAGCACTCGAAAGGTACAGCCCTGCTCTCCCAAGAAATTGAGTATCATTGCCTTTTTCTTCATTTTGTTATCGGTTTATCACTTTATGCAGGTGTGCTCTCCTAATGATTAGTTCTGCTAGGCATTCTCATGTCACCTGTGTGGCCTGGAATGCTGAAACATTATCGAGCGTAGGAAAGGAGGTCAACTCCAGATGATGCAGACATTTTGAAGTCTCAGATTTCCAGAGCATGCACATAGACTCTAGATTTGGTGGGGTGGAACTGTCACTGAGTAAATGGATCGAATCGTCCCATCCTCAAAGTCACTGCATGGCTCAGGCACTCTAATTGGTTCCCAATGAACACTTGAAATTGGAGTTGGAGCTTTACAACCCAAATTTGCATAATGGGCGTGAATTTGTACTGGGACCTCAGGGTGTAAAGGATCACATTTTGGGGTGTGAAGGTAGTCTAACGGCTGTTTCTCCTTCTGCCCAGGACGGTAGCACTCCACGACTTGCAACTGACTGAATTAAACCTACGCCAAGACCTAGAGCAAATTAAGACTACTACCGGAGTGATGGTCTGGAAGATATCGGAATTCACACGGCGCTGTCAAGAAGCAGTCTCCGGAAAAACACCCTCCCTCTACTCGCCACCGTTCTACACCAGTTCGTGTGGCTACAAGCTCTGTGCTCGCCTCTACCCGAACGGAGATGGCATTGGGAAGGGGTCTCACATGTCCCTTTTCTTTGTGGTGATGAGAGGGGAGTTTGATGCGCTACTGCCCTGGCCTTTTTCGCAGAAGGTCTCCCTCATCCTGCTGGACCAGCGCCGTGTAAATCCGCGCCACTGCATTGAAACGTTCCGCCCAGATGTCGCCAGCTCCTCCTTCCAGCGACCGGACAGCGAGCTGAATGTCGCAACTGGTTGCCCACTCTTCATCTCGCTGGCAGCTCTCCAAGGTAGCTCGTCGTATGTTGTAGATGAGACGATCTTCATCAAGATCGTTGTCCACCAGCATGGACTGATTTCGCCAGATTCTGCAGTGTAGATGTGTTCGTCTGAGATTGTTTATGTCTAACTTGATTGTAAAACAGCACAGTCCCATTGTAGGCGACTCAATTGTGATGCATCTATTGGCAATATTGCCAAAAATGCTTGCATATACCCTTGGTGAATACTTCGATGTGACCAATGTTGTCAGCGTACGTGCCTCAACATGTATTCCTACATTCTAAACTGTGGGTTTTCTGCATTCATTAGTAATGCTGCATTCATTAGTAATGCTGCTGCCTCCACGAATTTCTTCTGGGCCCCTTAATCAAGGCTCCTTTTTTTCTCCATGCCCAACTGTGCGTAGTACTCCGTGCTTTGGCGATTGTTCATTCCTTCGTCTCAGTTTGTAATTGACTGGGCTATACATCTGCTTTGTGTTGTGAAAACGGATTTCAATGGGCTGGACTCTTTAACAATATGATTGTAGCGGGAAAAATACCACTGCTTGTTTTCGATGAAAATGGTGAAGAAAGAAACGTGTTTTTTCCACACTGTTTTTCCAAAGTGAGTGGCTGGAGAGATCTAGAGTGAAAATTGAAATCAAAACAAAGAATGCACAGCTAGAAAAAAAACGCGTTTACAAGCAGGAAGAGGTGAGTCGAGCAAGGAGTTGCAGCGAACTGAGTGAGAGAAAGGTAATCTCAGTGGTCTGCAAATCGGGTGTATAGCTTAGTAAATAGAGCTGTAGGAATGGACTTCCATCTGCCTGGGTTCAATTGCTGGTTGTAATTATTCTTTCCGTTCTTTCTCGTTTCTCATTTTCACTGGAATAAGTGTGATTTGATTAGGCTGCAAAGTCCTGGAAGAGAAAATACTCACCAAAACGATGTTTCACGAGTCTCACCTTGAAGATCGTTTTCAAATAAGAAAAGGTAACAATACTTTGGGCTGAAAGGTTTTTTTTCTTCAACTTTCATCAAGCAATACGTGTCCTGACTGTTGTCGACGTAACACTGTGGCCCAAGTAAGGGTTTATAAAGACCTCATAACGTCACATCCGAGCGAAATTCACATTTTCCCTCCTCCCTCTTGCTGGAGAAAGGATCTAGATGATGGAGAGTTTGTACGTGGGGATTGCTTCTTCACGTCTGTCGTTCATGCAGAGGTCTTCCTTTCACGCAAGCAACTCTGTAAAGGATCTAGATGATTGAGAGTTTGTTCGTGGGGATTGCTCCTTCATGTCTGTCGTTCATGCAGAGGTCTTCCTTTCACGCAAGCGACACTGTCTAGTCGGCGGAGCAGCTACGGCGATATTGCGATCGATTCAATATTCTGAAAGCCAGTTCAGCTTGGCCATCTGCCCAGTTTAGGTTTCATTATGTTAGATTCTTCTTTTGTCTCTCTGCACTCACGGACAAAGGTACGCTCTTTAGAAGGAAGCGATAGGAGAAGAAGAATGGAATGTTCATAAACGTGTGGACCCAAATCCACCTGTGAAACTGGTCGTCAATGTCTATCTAATCACGTTTTTGGCACTTGGGTGGGTGGAGACAGAGAGAAAGAGAGAGACGTGACAGCCACACCATGCTATAGAGTACCAACCATGTCGAGCTTATTCACGATAACTGCCAACTGCTGTACACCAAGAGAGCGAGCAAGCAAGCTATGCTCCCGCGTCTGTCCACCAGCATCGAAACCCGCTTCGAATGCACCCGGGCTGGCATCGACTACGAGCAGAGCAACATCCGCCTGGCAAGCAACAAGCCAACGAACGCATGAAACAATAGCAAGACCAAAGAGCACAGCACGAGGAGAGATATAGCAGCTATCGGTCCAAGGATTCCGACAGATGAGAAGCAGAAAAGAAACCAATAGTGAACAAGCGAGTAAGTAAAACAGTCGGAATTCTTTCGCAAAAATATAGATGAAGCAGAAGGCTGCAGGGACAACTACACTGATCACCTGAGCAGCGCCAGTGATGGTGTTGGGAATGAAGTCCTTGTGACCAGGAGCATCCAGCAGAGTAATGACCTTGTGGTCTGTTTCGAAGTGTGTCACGCCAACATCCATCGTGATGCCTCTGTACAAAGAGAAGGAGGACGACGAGGAGGCGGAGGAGGGGGAAGGGGAAGAGGACAAATTTAACAGTCCAACAAAGTACAATAACAGCAAAGGCTGAGATTTCTCACATTGCCATACAAGGGCGCACCTTGCTGAAAAGCGAAAAGTTCAAAAGACACAAACACTAACCGTGTCCGTTCCTCGCCTGTCTCGTCCAGCACCCAGGCAAACGCAAATGAACCCTTGCCCACCTTCTTACTCTCCGATTCGTATCTGACAGAACAATGTCAAGGACAAGACGACTGACTGAAGTACCACCTCTGACCAGAATAAATGGAGCTCCCATGACATAATGTAGCTAATTTCAACAAAGAACAGTGAGACTTTTGGATGACGGCCTTAAACTGGCAGATACTTGTGCATGATCTTCTTCCCCACAGCACCAAGTTCGAAGAGAAGACGGCCCATCAGCGTGCTCTTTCCTGCATCAACATGGCCTGCAACAAGCAGAAGAAAAGTCAAATATCCAGCCTTCAACAAAGACGTAAAGAGAACTAACTTCCAAAAGTAAACTGCACTGGCGGCAGAAAACGACAAAGAGGATTTCTTTGCGCTGAAAGATTCGGGCAACTCACCAATGACCACCAAATTGAGCAGTTCCTTGCCACCTTGGCGTTTCTTGTACTCAGACACAACGTCAATACCCTGCACATATGCGGTAGAGGGATTCCAAGTCAGTTCAGGTGATGACATCTTGTGTAACATACGCACAACACCAAATTCGGAGCATGCACAGCCGGCAGAATACAAACAAATATAAAACATGTAAAGGAAAGAACATGAGGAAAGATATAGTGAAAAAGGACGAAACAAAATTAACACATCCCCATCGGCACACCTAACGTCCTACCAGCATTCACAAGCAGGCAAGCAGTTTCTTCTATGATAATTACCCATGACCATGTAACGGAAATGAATGAAAAGACAGAATCTACTTGACAGCAAAAGCAATCAACACCATCAAGAAAAGAAGAAAACAAGCTTACGGCTCGGTGTTTGGATCGCGATGACACGGGTGGAGGGCTGGAATCTCGACTGGCAGCTCCACTTCTTCGCGATGCCGGGGGACTGCTTGATGGACTGCATCCACTGGAGTGTGGGCGAGAAGGACTTGGCATGCGAACTGGAGAGCTGCTCGCATGAGCCGGTCTGACAGGGAGAGAGAGAAAGAGAGAGAGAGAGAGAGAGAGAGAGAGAGCCGCCAGGCCATGTTTGGTACAATGTATGTTTAGACCAGGTTCTTTGCTTTGTGCACTCAGAAAATGTTGGGTTCGACCTGCGCCGATGAACTGCTTAAATGATGATATAGCAACATTCGTGCCATTTACTCACAAGTGGGTAGGAGCACAAGCTGCGACAGAACTCGTTTCGCTTGGACCTGGCAGCAGACAGGAGACATTCATCTTATTTGTAAGAACACTCGGCTGAATCCGATGCTCCAATCACGCAAAATATGGGCAATGACATGACCATATAAGCACATGCACCATGAAGAGAAGCATTTTTCACATGCACCACGAAGAGAAGCATTTTTCCTCCACAGCTTACACGGCTTACATGGCTTACACGGCTTACCGGATGGAGCAGCCACTGTCACTGCTGGTTTTGTCCGTGGTAAGACCGGTGACCCAGACTCGCCTGTTTGTAAACACATAGCAAAAAAAACTAAGGTGAGAATAATTATGGGAAGCTGAGTCGGCTAATAGGTGTTAATGATAGCTTGGAGAAGGGCCTACCGGCAGGACCACCTATCCTACCGGTAGGCCCAACTTTATTTGGACTTATCTCTGCCTGGTG
>JAOWAR010158511.1:0-10671 GCA_028571005.1 Clathrina lutea
CACACACACACACACACACACACACACACACACACACACACACACACACACGCACACACACACACACACACACACACGCACACACGCACACACGCCAATAAAGCTGGGTGGAACCACCTACAGTCCGTCCGGGCCTGACGGTGGCAATAACAGCCTTCAACTGTAAGGTTTGCAAGGGCAAGAAGTCCATGCTTGAATCTGAAAAATGGCTCCACTGCCATTAGCACGAATCTGTATACTTCGTTGTGCTTTTCTAGTGTGTCGATTTGACTAATTCGGACCAATGTTTGCAACACGACGCTGTACCATTAAAATCTGGGGAGTTCTTTTCCGTTCTGTTGCTACAAAGGCAGCTCACTTGGATATTACCAAAAGTCTAGACACAGGGTCTGCCCTTAAGACCATCGCTAGATTTCAGGCACGGCGAGACAATGTACGCAAACTTTGGTCAGACAATTGCACAAACTTCAAAGCTGCTGACAAAGAGCTACGTTCCTCTCTACAGAGTTTTGACCAGTCGAAAATCACTGACAAGCTAGCCATTGAAGGCATTCGGTGGCACTTAGGCTCCCCTTCGGATCCGAAGCCGGTGTAATACGGGAAAGGCAGATCAGGACAGGGAAGGAAACGCTACGAATTATCCTTAACAAGCAAAAACCAAGAGTTGAAGTGTTGCGCATTGTGCTGTGTTAAGTTGAGAAAATCCTAAATGCAACTCCCTCTTTCATGTCCCTGTTGATGTTTTGGATGAAGATGTGTTTACAGTCTTCAACCTTTTCATCAGGCGAGCGACTTCTTCTCCGCCTCCTGGTGATTTTGAAGATCAGGACTTGTCTCTATGACGTCGATGGACAAATGCTCAGCGCCTCACTGACCACTTTTGGCTTCGATGGCTACGCGAATATCTTCCAACTTTACATCTACGAACAAAATGACAACAGAGGAGAACATCTGTCAAGAAAAACGACGGTCATTGTTGTTGACAACCAACTTCCCGGGGGTTTGTGGCCTCGAGGGATCATTCAAGAAGTTTTTCTAGGAGAAGACGGGCAAGTGCATTGGTCAAAACCAAGTTGGTCTATTTGCAACGACTAGTGCGGAAACTTATTACGGTGTTCACGGTTTTTTTAAATCATTCTGTCGCACCCAAGTAGTGAAGGGCCGGGATGCTGTAAACTGAGCTTGTGACTGAGATATTATGTGCATTTCCTTTTTTCCTTCTGACTTTTACACGCATCACCTACTTGAACCGAAATTCTATTATTGCACATGTAACACATTTTTTCAACCTGTTTTTCTTTTTGTCAGGCTTTGCCGAGTTACTCCTGCTTTTAGTTGCACAAATGAGAACTACCATTCGTTTGTTGTTCCAAGATGCGCGTTCCTTTTGTGGGTCGGGCTGCGAGAGCGTTTGTAACAACGCTTGACATGCACACAATCCCGGAAAGAAGCAACAACAGCCCATTAAACGCGCATCCGATCATAAGCAGACAACTAACATGCCTGGCACTGTAACTGAGAACTTGAGAAGGACGATTTTGTCTGAGTGTGAGCTGAGTACACGCAAGGGTTGATGCTTTGGAGTAACAATAGTAACACACGTCAATATGCACACCGTTTCCTTGTGTCCCAAACAAGATCGCAAACCGTAGGCATTCCCGTGTTTTCGTCGGTCACATCCAAAGCGAAAACACCAACCAAAAACGATGCGAAACGGTCAACACGTGAAAATGTCCTATGAAAACTAGGCCTGGTGTTGAAGAAAAAATGTCGTCAAAGGAAACACATGACTACCTTTACGAAAAAGCTTCAACGTAGGCCCTTGAAGGAGGTCATGGATTTGCGCTGCTTGATAGATAGAGCACGCGTTCTGCATCAGTTGGCAGAACAAAAACAAAAGATAGTTAATGAGTTGTTTCTTTTAATGCTCGGAAAACATAATTACTGGAAAATCTGTTTTCAGAGACCTGCTGAGTGGCCCTCTACATTTATCCACAGTTGATTTATCGTTCGGAAGCAACTTAACACCATACAAGAAGAGGATCAGTGCGTTTCATCCACATCGCCATTCTATTCATTCTAGTTTACAAGAACGGACCACTTAACTTTCGTATTGCTCTGCATTTTATCATTTGGACGTTTTTTGCTTGTCGTCGACAGCTTCCCCATATTTGTACGGTATTCCACTTCTCCTCGAACCTTCTGGTTTGTCTCCCTGGCTTCCTAATTACACTAGAGTGCCCGCGCAACTTGACTACTTGGACCAAATACCCGGCAAAAGTGGGCTCCCACCCAGCCCTAATGATAGTTTTTTCCAAGCCATATTGCGTTACAGTCAACCCCGGCACCATTGATTTTATTTTTGTCTTGTTCTCGTGAGAGGTGCATGCATTGATGAAGCTTCAAGATTTTCCCCGAACTCACATACATGTCCCCATTGTATACATGCACCTTAAGCATCGCAGTACAACAAACCAAAGTTTTGGTTAAGAGAAATTTCTTGGTGGATCTAATTGGATAAACAAAGGAGCTATGCACGTTTAATTTATACCCTTGGCTCATTTTCGTACCGGTTTGCCAGCGATTTGCACGGTAGAAGAAGTAGTCAGGAACAGAAACAGAGAACGGAATAAATGCATTTGGATTGAAAATGAGGTTAAAGTAATACTATGCTTCCTTGTTTCTGTGGCTAATTATCCCGTCTACTTACTCTGCAAACCACTGATGGGTGGGGACGAAAGCTTACTATAGCAAACTTGAGCATTAGAGGCATGATCTCGATGTCCTTATCGAAGATTACTTTATCCTATGAGGTAGTTGAACTGTACTAACCTTTTTTGCAAAGAAAAGGGCGCTTCCATGAGCACGGACAATCGTTCCATCTCGTTTGCCCATTCCATCTCATAACTGCGCAGTTCTCGTTGTTGTCACGGTTGTTTGGTTCCCTAGTCGCCCATTGCTGAAAACTCCCGGATGACCCTGTGCGGAGCCAATGAAAATTGGGTCTTCCCTGTTCCACACGTCGGTAACCAATAAACACTCCCTGAAAAAATGGGCGATATCTGGGCCAATTCTGTGATACAGGTATAACTTTTTCTAGCAAAAAAGTGTGTTCATTATGCGATTGAATGTCGGCGAGGTAGCTACCTTGCTTCTGACAGTAATTTGCGGCTTCATTATAATTTTTTAAAAGTGAAGGGAAATATTTGTAACGAAATCCATGATATGTGAGCCAGTCATCACCGTTGCCATCTGTTTAAGCAGGAAAGAAAGTCAAAACGATTTTAAAGTTGTCGTGAAGGAAAGCAGGAAATTAAATGCACACCAAGAACACCGTTCAAGCCTTCAAAGTTTTTCATACCTTTCTTGTCTTCCGGTGAGCATGTGTTTGGACTAATTGCTCCTGTGGTATTGTTACCTTTTCCAAAAACATTTATAGTTTCCGACAACAGGATATATTTTCGTTTTTTACTGAAGAAAAACGCCCGTGAAGGTTGATTATGAAAACGTTATTCACAGATCTAGATGGGATTTTTTTTTATTTGATCGTCAGTTAGTTCGCCTGTGATGCGATCGAGCAAATTGTCAGACCAGCTTTCACCCGCACGGGGCTGTTGCTGTGGCAAGCAATGTTTTGATTTGGCTAGTCTGAGGGCAAGAATTTTGAATATTACCATAAGCAGGAAAATCGAAAGTGGTTACCGCCCGCTTGAGCAGGAAACTCGGTGACGGGCAAGTGAAGATGGTCCAGGGTTGGGTAGTCAATGATGGTATGCAGTTTGGAGATTGGCTCCTGCCAATCGTAGTCAGGTAAAAACATTCTGCATATTGGCCTCCCACTCCTTTAGGAACCCATTCCTATCATTAATGCCCTATGTAGGGTCAGTGATCCACGGAAGATCCCAAATCCCCGTTGAATAGGTGGATCAGACTGAATGTCACACGTCTGCTAATTTATTTTTTGCTTCAAAATCAAGGTAGCTATCGCTCACTGCAGACGTGGAATGACTTTTATGGGACATCAGTTACCGTCCAATACCAATAAATGGACTTTCTGGTGCCAGACGGGTTAAAATCTCAGCCCCTGAGGATGATCTTTTCGTATAAAAGTGACTTACGGTACTTTTCTTGAATTACGATCAACGGCGGGCCAGGTATTGACCCGGGTATGCAGCCCATAATAATTGTATAAGGATGAAGTTTTGGGGAATTTATAACTTGAAGAAAGGGATGCAAGGCAGTGGAAAGAGTGGGAAGAAGCACTGCCCGAAATATCCAAATGCCCCCACCAGGATTTGAACCACGACACTCAGTTTCCGCGGCTGATGGCCTGCCCAAACTCCATCATCGCTCATTCTTTGCGCGATGCCGTGCGCGACCTGTCCTTTGCTAGGAGCGGTTGGTTATGTGGGCCTTACGTGAGCCGTAAGTCGTGAGGCCTGGACAGGTTTGAGAAGAAGGGTAGATCACCTGTCTCAAGGTAACAAAATAGGTTAGCTCAAACTAAGGTTTCCGGAGTGAGAGTGGTAATGTTAGACTGGCTGATTGGGGACACCATCGTCGTGGCTTAATAGCTGCTGGTGTTTGAAATTTTTAGGCGCTGAACCCATTGCTTTCCGCTTTTTCTGCTTAAAATGTAACATTTTCTCATCGGCGATGCCAACTTCTCCAGCAATAAAGTTTCTCCGCCAATTCTGCAGTTCGACTTTCTTGTCACTTACCCGTGCCGTCAATTGCATGGAGTTTTGGCCGGCTTTTTCGACTGCCATTTACACCAAGCCAACCTACAGCCCGAATTTCTGATCCATTTCAAATTCAGGTGGAAGTCAGAGAGATAATCAAATCAAAATTCCACAAAATCAACAAAGTCGACTTTTTCTGGACTGAGCCCACTGACTCGCAGCAGGCGCGTACCCAGAACCGTAGACGCGTGCCCAGAGGGTGACGAAAAGGTCTGCTCTTTTCCTTCCTTTCTTAGTCCCTCTTTAGTCTTTCCAACCGAAATGTCCGCAAGGCGACCGGCCAGCCTACTAGTACACCCCTTCCGCGAAAACTTGAGACTTCCCTTGCGTCAATTCCGCTTCTCTTTTCTCATCCCGCCGGACCGGATGTGCCAACACATCAAGGCCAAGCCCGGCAGCTTGTTAACGTCAAGCATGCAGCTGAAAGCGCAAGCTAGCGGGCCATTGAATGCATGCCACGACAGGCGTGTCAACAAAACGCATTGGCCATGGAGTTTCACACCTGAACTGTTTTCACGCATACTGCGCCGCACAAAAGGCATGCAGGCTGGCTGTCCTGTGCTACGTAGCGCTAGACTTTACCCTACAGCTGCGGTTTCATGCCTATAAAAGAGAACCTGATGAGAAGTGTGTTCAGACTCGCGTTGAACATGTTGAATGCGCTACTTTTCAGCGCAGTCAAGTTTGCCCGAGGATCAAGCCGAAGAATCAAGAAAAATTGAAGCGAAATGGGTCGCAAGGATAACATAAGAAGCTGCTAGAGCATTCATCATTCCAAGCAATGGCCAGTAAGGGAATGATTTTGTCCGTTACTCCAGGTGTGTTTCTGCTGCTTTTCGGTGTTTGCGTGGTTTGGGGTTTGCTTTCCTTGAAATAATCTTTTCGTAAACTCTTCTAAGGACATTTAGGGAAGGTTTCAATGAACAATCGCCTGGCATCAACTGGCAACTTTTATTTCTTTGCCTTCTTTCTGTAAACCCATACGTTAAAAGATCCCTTTTTCTGGAAGCATTTTTGCAGATGTTACATGTCTCCAAAAACGTAAGCAAATTGACCTATTCAACCCTATTGGGAACCACATCATTCTATACGACTTGGTGGAAGACATCAATGCACCGGAGTTCTACAGTGTCCTGGCTGATGAAGGGACAGCGAGTAGGGGAGCACATTGCTGTTGCAGTCCCATTCCTGGACCATGTGACAACCAGTCCCAAAGCCCGCTTTTTCAACCTCTTCTAGACGGCCTCAAGCCTCTACTGCCTGGTACTCTCTGTTTTGTGCAGTCGCGATGTCTCCACCAAAGGCACACTTCATCTAGTCCCAGAGTGGATACATGCTGAGCTCGCCTGGTAGAGGACCACATTCTTGCGTGCAGAAGTAGATTACCGGCCAGACTTGCTTGCATCAGCTGTCAAGCTTTGTGACCGGGACGCATGTCTGGGACGCATGTCTGAATCGGTGTGTGCTCTTGCAGGCTGCCTTTGCCTCCATGTGAGAGTGAGCACATCTAGCGCACGGAGTGCTCTTCGCCAGGTACAGAGTTCCATTTGGGCAATAGTGGGAGCAGAGAGGCAGGCCAACTTAACACCAGTACATGTGCTTTACAGTAAAGAAGTTCACACGGATGAGGGAATTGACAGTTTCATTTGCCTCTATCCTCCCCAGATGGAGATGAACTCCCTCATTACTGCATCGATTGCTTCTAGTTTATAGGCTATAGACGATCCTGACCGCCAAAACTTAGCGTGCATGTACAAAAGCGATAGTCTTTTTGTCGAAATGATGATCAGTGAGGCCAAAAGCCACTCCGGCAGCTTTGTGAATATGTCGATAGGGCACAACGGTATGTCATTGCCAAAAAGCGAAGGAAGAGCAAATGAAACGTTCACCCTAGCAATCAGAGTGTCAATTTGACCCACTAGTGTTAATATCAGTGATCTCAATGCCCTGGGACACACACACACACACACACACACACGCATCAACAAGTGGCGAGCGTGGGGAGCCACCGCAGTCCCCTGAATTCACTCTTTTTCGGTCGGTTTTTGGTGACCTTCCGTGAGTCAAAAGGAGAAGTAGAAACTGGGACGTTTGACCACTTTAGTGATTCCTTCTTTCGGGGTGATGCTTCAAAGTCCTCACGGTTTTGGCACACGACCAGGTTTTTCTTCCTAGCGGAATCCGCTAAATTATTCGAGAATAGGAAATCATGCTATTCCAACGCTTTCTCTTGAAGTATAATGGAGGAAAATATAGTGAGGCTCATACTCCGTGCCGAGATTGGGACATCGAACCTGCGGCACCAAATCTCCCAGCAGACGAGAGTCACCTGACTATCTGCTACGCAATCAAGTCATCCTCAAAATTGATGTGCATTGTGCATACCATGTACCTATCATCTACCACGGACTAGCTTCGGAAAAGTTTTACTGCTCAAAGAGCTGGTTCAATCTACGTATCAAGTCGGTCGGAGCTTGGTCTTGTCCGTCCAGGTCGGATTTGTACGCGTCTGTGCACGTCCAAGAATGAGACCTGCCCCTGTGCTGCGACTTGGAAAGGAAAGCGTAGTCAGAGTTTCCGCCACAAATCAGGCTATGCAGTTTGCAGTGTATGCGAGCAAGTTCATCCTGTTTTAATTCGCGAAATAGCCCAGGGCACAAATTGATTGTGAAAACCGAGCGGCTCTCAACATCACCACGTTTGGGGTTTCTTTGCATTTTTATTGCCGCGTGTGGAGGAGGTAGACCGATGCATTTTACTGTCCTATTGCGCTTCCTTTACCAGATGGCGAACCGGGCAGTAAACATTTCTCGTTCCATGGGCGATGTTGGGCGAAAACTTCGTCCTGGTTTCAATACGGTTTGGGAGCATTGATCAGATTTTCCTTAATCATGTCATTTCGCCCATTTGGTGACCTCCCTTCCTTCAATGTGAACACGCTACAGCTAAATCGGCTTTGACCCTTTCCTCCGTTGACCGCTCAAATCCCATTGTACATGCTTGGCCTCGCTACAAACATATCCCGGATCTTCGGGACAACGCCAGTCTCCCAGGGAAGTTAAACAATTAAGATTTAGCTTCCTTGGGAAATTTTGTATTTAAAGTGACCACGCTTTTTACGATAATGTAACAGCGTTGTGGGCAATGGGGCGACTCTCATCTTTAATTAATTTGGACAGAAGGACAGTGAAGTAGTGGAACGAATGGAAAGAAGCACAGCGGAAAAAGATACCAGGATTTGAACCGGGACCCTCAGCAGCAGTAATTTGGAGTGTTAGCGTACGTGCAAGGCAAGCTTGGATTGAACAGTGTCGGCTACTGGCGGTGTGAAAAGTGCATCCCACTGCATTGTGAAGGAGGACTGAAGGCAAACGGTGGAGGCGAGGTCGTCCCCAAGGCAAGTACGTACTCATAGTCATGCACCGGGTCCCGCGAAGGAGGGGGACAAGATCGCCGTCGCTTGAGACGAGATAATTCGACGGTCCGCCACCCTGCGAGAGTCCAGCCATTTCCTTGATGTAACATGCAATTCTCAGGGTCAATTCTCAGCACTTGTTGCGGCTTATTTCGATTTTTATGTCTAACCATAACTGTAAGAATATCGGAGTCACGTGTGCCGTGATGCGCCTTCCTGGGCACTTGACAAGCTTGGCATTCTCTTAATTCTGTCTTTCCTAATGCGCAAACGGTTATGTGGCAAGAAAGCTACTTTCTTTATAAACAAATAGTGTCGCTCACGTACAACGCTCACCCAACGGTCGCCTGCATAACTGTCTTTCTGCGAGCATTCGCGACACCAGGTGCCGTAGGTTCGAATCCTTTTCTCGGCGCGGATTTGAGCATCATTTGTATGAAGTTTTCGTGGATCGAATTTGGTCACATCTGTTCTTTTGTAAATTGTAGGCAAGGAATGACGACATAAGTAAAACTGGCTAACGCAGCTGTGTTTTTTCGATTCAGCTGGGGCTGCACATAAAAAACTTACCATGGGAAACCCCATGTTGGTGTACCGTCTTGTTCAGAAAACCAGAACTCTCAAAGGGTTTGCTACGCACCTTCAAAGCGCTGGAACTATTAGCCAGCAGTGAAAAAGTTAAACTTGGGTTACAATATACATGGAGAACAACAAAAACAATAAACGGAAAGAAATCTCTATCTACTCTCGCGAGCGTGAAAGAGAGAAAGAACGAAAGAAAAAATGGATGGGCGAACCGGGAATCGAACCCGGGAAACAATAATCTCCCACGACGCCTGTGTTAACATCTTACATTTCGGTGAGGGCAAAAATGCAGATGCTGTCGTCCCGTTTATTGCAAGTAAATGTAGCCAGATGAAACGGGCACAGCTGATCTGCACACCAGATGCAGTGCGACGCCTGGGAGTCATTATAACCTTCAATCTATCCAACACTCCACAAGTTGATGAAAGATTGTATCTCGCGAAGGGAATTGAAGCTATGGACTCCCTTCAGTACTGTCAACCACGGTCGAGAGTTTCACTGCCCTCTCGGGGAGTCTGACCTGGTTATGGCGACGGCCGTACATCTGAAAGACGACCAAGGCGCTTAGTTTCTAGTGATGGCGAAGGACAACACTTCGGAAGGACACGCTAAGCATTACTACATATGACAAACCAGTAGCGCACTGGCTATGAATTACAGCTTTATTTTTCTCCTTCAAGCTTATTTTTTCGGCTGGAGAAGAAAATACAGCATAACATCTTATGTGTTCTTCAGCAGCTCGTGAACAGGCTTCTAGGACCTTTCCGGATTTCCGCCCATATCTTCAAAGCTGCTGTGGGTTTCCGCGGAGAAGTTGCAGAAATCTGTTACGCAATTCGTTCGGATTTCCATGACGTATTTAGATCTTAAGTTGCCGGTGTACAATTCCGGGATCCTAACATGACGAAGGTACTTGGCATTGACTCCGGAGAGTAATCGGTACACCATAAAGCGACCACCTCAGCAAATCTTTCCCAAAATGTTAGGGAGGCGCGGATAATTATAAACTGGCAACAAGCAGGAAAGGTTGAATTGGGCGACGATGAACGAGCAGCCGAAAGGATGGGGCGCTACTATAGTCTGATTATATTTCCTACCGTTCCTGACTACCATTCCTTACCGCCACGGACGACGCGGTGGACAGCGAAACGTTTTTCATAGTACGATCGTTCTTGTGTGTCCACACAAATGTCTGTTCTTATTGTTGTGATTGCTCTTGGGCATTTTTTCAATAACAGAATAATTGCTGAATTGCCTTAATTCCCGATTTTACAGCAACCGTGCTTAAAACGTTCGAAACATTTTTAATTTTCGAACAGCTGTTTGGTCCCGATTCCCGTGACGATCAACGTCAGATCATTCTCCTAGCCGCATGCCCACGCATGCTCGAAAAGACCTCTTTCCATGAGATTTCCGTCACGTAACGGCATTGAGCCGTAGGTGGATTGAAACGATCTTCCGTCCCCGGCGAAGTGAACCACTGGGAAAGGCATTCACGTCTAAGCGAGCACTTCCACTCTACACGGCCCTCCATCTGGAAACTTGGAAACCAAGTTACCGTTCTCAACCTTTATACAAACGGGGTGCATCAAGGTTTGCCATAAATGCTTGCATTTTTCACAGCTTTTGCTCAGTCTCTGTACTGCACTGATGAGCCGACATGGGGGCCATGGAGGAGAGAGGGGGATGGGTAATGTGGAGTAATTATTCGCAGCGAATATGGTGTAAGTATCCGCAGCGAAAACCTTCTAACAATGTACTGCAGTAGCCATTCTAAACGTGCACTTCACTTCTCTGTGTGATAGAAAAGTGGTAAATGTGTTCCCATTTCTCAATGTCTTTGGTGCAGGTCTTTTCAATGCAGAACAAACAAGTTCATAAATTGAACTACTGACTTTCAATTATCAACTTTTCTGAGAGCGAAATATT
>JAOWAR010158522.1:0-10670 GCA_028571005.1 Clathrina lutea
TGTGCTTTAAAGTTTTATACTTTTGTACAACAGCTAACCACTAGTTATAAATTCATTGCAGGACTCATATGGGTAGAATGAGGCCTGAATTCGCCGATAAACCGAAAGCGTCCTTTGGTTTCCATGGCAACAACGGCCTTTTCGAAAGAACGCCAAGAATGCAACATTCTTATGATTATTTCGCCCAACAGACAGATTCGGCTTCATTGGTCACAGACAAACTTATTTATGAAAACAAACTTTCGCCCGCTTTCGAAGGGATGAAAGGTCACAATTTTTGAATTGGCCCACGGACTATAATGATCTCTCTAGTCTGGAAATAGGTTCCAAAAGAGCTTGGTACAAAAACGTCTAGATATTACGTAGGAGTCTTTCTTGTGTCAGGATGTCGGCACCTGAGCTGATGAACTCTGTTCTGAATGAAAGCCGAGAGGCAAAGTAGAAAATCGGAGAAGCAGAAGGAAGAGAAGACGAGAGGTGTAAAGGCGACTCACGGGAACGCCGTCCGTCAAACAAAAACAGGTTAGGTCGGATTCCAACCGGCGTTTTTCCCGGCTGGCTCTAAGTGAATCATGTAGGACGTGCTCTCGTCGCCACGCTTGGTGCTGAAACTTTCTCAACATCTTCAGGCATCGGACTCAGCCGTGTGGGTGATCGAGTATCCTCCACTGGAAGATGCGACTTCGCGGTCCTTTTTAGAGGACGGTCCGGTGGCGTTTTCGGATAGCGCGAGTGACTCTCGTCTGCTAGGTGAGTGGTACCGCAAGTTCGAGTCCGACCCAAACTGTATCTCTATTCTGAATGCTCATGACAAGTCTCAACCCCATCCAGGGCAGGGTGAAAGGGGGCATACTGTGCCCCCATAAATCACTCCTTGTGTATTTTCTGAGCTATTTTATTTCAAGGCTTGGTGCTCCTTCACTTTTCCCTTTAAGCATGTTTCCTCGGCAAAACTGGTTGCACCATGAGAGGGTGGTTGATGTTACCATGGCAACATCTGATTTTTAAAGCTAAATCTCAAATTCATGAATACCTAGTCCTGATTATGCCTCAACAACTGTTGTTGGGCTTCTGGTGCCTGGAGATTTTTAGGTCCCACCCTGCGTGTGGATATCAGATTTCACCCTGTTAAAGGTTTTCGTTTAAGAGAATAGTCAGAGTAGAAGTTTGACTCTTTCTGCATATAGATGTTCTTTCTGTCATTGCCAAGAAATTTTGCTGGCACTAAGTGGCCTGGAGGCGTCCATATACTGCCTAGATGAAACCTCCACAGACAGTAGATGAGCAACAGTTTGAAGATTCAAAATTGTCTACACATGCAAATTTAAACTTTCATGAAAAAAGGGTTGAACCACCTTAAAATCTAAAATGTGTGCTACCATAGAAACCAGACTGTTTTGTGATCCATTCTTGGACAAGCTTTCAGAAAAATTTTAACATCCCCTCCTTGCTGCAAGAGGAACAAGAGTTTTGGGAGTCCTGCCCCTGCACTTTGGAGATTCAAAGAAGAATGCGCTGCATAGGGTTAAACCTTGTCCATTCTTGCCTGGTTTTCTCTTACTCGAATTTGGTTCATGCATTGTACAGTTTGGTCAAGGTTAAAATCCGATCAAGTTTTTGCATACTGAAAATGAACATATCGGGGCAACGTGCGTCATAAAATGTGTCACCGTAAAGCCTGAAGTGAACACTGGTAAACCGCTGAAGCACTTCGTCTGATGAGGCCCAAAGGCAAAACTCTCCCCTTGCCAAATTTTGACCAAGATATTGCGCTATTTTTGCAGTCATACGTAAAACTGCAAGCCTTGGAATATTCTTCCACAAGGTGTTAATTTTACGCTCCTCACCTCATTGTAAGGTTCAGATCAGACCTGAGGGTTGGGGTAGAAACGCAGAGCATACCGTACAAGCAGTCAAAATAACGATCTGAGAGGGTGAAGGGTTTCAGTGGAGAAACGGCCGTGCCAGCACCCTGGGGTAATGCAAAGAGAACGAAAATTATGCCCTATGAAGGGCAAGCCTAGCGCATGTTCACAGTCTGTGACATGCGAAAAACAAGAGAGAAATTTTAAATGACTCCACCACAGGCTTACGATCAACGCCAAAAACAACCAGCGCCCGGTCGAAAACCCAGCTGTCGATCGGTTTACAAAACAGACTCCTCGACCTTGCAAAACAAAACTGTGTCGCAATGCTCATATTCGCGTGTCGTCCCCTGATCCATCTGAAGACTTCATCGCTCAGTGCATCGGTTCGCGCCGCGACTCTGCAGTGCCGTTCCCACGCCGCACTGCAGTACGCATACATGCTTGGCAACAGAGGTTTGAGCAGCGCCCTTGTTGCTTTGACTTCGCCTGTTCTTTTCACGTGAAACTACCGTCCACTCCCTTTTTTACTAAATTTTGGGGGAGGGGAAATGATGGCACACGAAGAAAACCTGTTTTTAGTTCGCTATCGCTCAGTATGCACGGTTGACTTCGAATGAATCGAAACGCGTACGAGTGTGTTAAAACCATTTCATTTTCCTCTTCCCCACAGCGATAGGTTAGAGCCTTTTCACGCTCACTCTCTCTTCCTCACTCTCTCTCGGAGGCTCTCTCTCCGTCTGTCTCTCAGGCTCTCTCTCTCTATCTCTCTCTCTATCTCTTTCTCTCTCTCTCTCTCTCTCTCTCTCTTTTCCCCTCATCAACATTCCTCCCAGGAAAATCATCTGCTGTGAGTTTCGGCTCGTGGTAGCCCATGAAGATTTGGACAAGTTTGGGACAAAGTGGAGAGCCCACAGCGACGTTGATTTGTCGTTCGTAGTAAGCTGTCGGCACATTAAGCTGTCGATACATTAGGCGGTGAAATGAGAAGTCCATGTCCGAAGTAGGCTCAAACATTAACTAAAAACCGCTAGTTTTTCTCTGGCAGCCTTTGTTCAAATGACTGAAACTTCACGTTCCTACGGAACTAACCTTTTCATCAAAGAGTTTATTCATAGTGTCAGAACGCCCTTAGTTATCCTGTAAAAGCCTGTGGGATGGACAGACTTTGGCCTTTTAATGCCTTCTTTCTCATCTATACTTTGAACTTAACTTAAGTGTGGAGATGTATACGTACATGTAAGATGTGAAGCTCTGATTTTATATAACTGCAGCGAATGCAAAAAAAAATGTCAACAGGCCTTCGCTGTCTAGCGAGGTCTTTGTTGGCAGTCAGTGCTTTCTCTGTAAGGGACATTTTTCTTCACTGACCAATCTTCGAGACTTCCTGCTCGATCAGACAACTCTCAAAAGGCTCAGGGTCTTCTTCTGTCAGTTTTAGTGCTCGCGTTATGTTTTCTTCACATTTGCAGCTCGAATATCGCCAGCTAGCGTCGTGATTGTTGAAGGCAATCGACATGACATACATCTCAACTTCTCAGCTCACTATGGCGCCCCTGTGGATTGTATGCCTCAATGGTTTCTTGCCTGCCGTGATATTTACTCAAACTTTGACGTTGAGATAATTGACCGTTTGTCAGGTGAACACTCATCGCTTGAAGTTTCAACCACCAAATTACTGTCTATAGCCCAAGGGTGCTATAACGAGAGAGTTTACGTCATGGCTGCTTTCTCCACATCTGGTAGCGGAAGTGTTTGCGCTCTCACCTCTGTGCTAACGGTAGCTTATGCAGGTTGGTGGAACTGAAAGCATTCTAATAGTATTGCTAAGCTGTACAGCGAGGTATGTGGTCTGTTTAGCGCAGGTGTTTTGCGTGGCTGAAAATGATGAGATATGACATGGTGATGTGGAAAGTCTAGTTTGAGGTAACAATACCACATCTGAAGAAAACACCAGCCAGCAGGCTTGTGAACTAGCTAATTCATGCTCTTGCATTATTACCTCAAAGGGGCGGCGTGTATTATCACTAAGGTATATAGCTACCTTAAATGAATGTAGCTATAGTAACGTGCTTCCACGTGTAACGTACTTGTATTCCTTGCAAGGTCCTGAGAAGAAATCGAATATTTTACCTTGTCCCTCCGTCACCTAGATTGGTTGTAGGGGAATGGACGGAGAGCGGCCATAACATGGCGCGGTGAGCAGGTTCACCAGGCTCTGAAATTGCCCCCCCCCCCCTTTCTTTATTTTCAATTGTAAACAAGATCCAGATTCACCATTTTGTGCATCAACTTGACGATTATTTCCCTTATCGGTCGTGGAGGGTCATGGCCAAAGCTGTAATTGTGGAACTCAGCTCGTTGCTTCGCGAGCAGATTACTGCCGCCACAAAACGAGACGAGGATTTGACCGCCTTGGTCAAAAACACGATGGAAACAGTTCGGATGACCGTGCAATCTCATCCCCAACGGCGATCGTCGATCCCCCTCCCCCCACCTACCCAGACAGCGAAGCAAATTTCTGTCGAACGACCGATCCTTTTGTCGTCGTCTTTCCTGTCCAAATTTACCGCCTGGGAGAGAGCATGGAGGGATTAGTCCATATGCCAGCATTTGCCTTGTCAGTGGTTGGAAACCCGAGTAAGCCCTCTTTGCCAAGCATTCGATGAGGACATGAGACGATTCTTGCGAGAAGAAATCATCAGCGCTCCCACTTCATCAGGCACCACCGAAATCAACAGCGCTGTTCAGAAATACATCCGCAGGCAGCGGAATCCCTTGCCGGACTGTATTGAGTTTTATTCCCAGCGTCAAACCTCTGGAGAACGTTTGGATGCATTCTACACTGCTTTCCGTGAATAGTTCGGCGCGTCTGACTTTCCAAACAAGTCTGTTACCCAGAGGTGCACCACACGTATGTGCACAACATGGCCTGGCCAGTTACGGCGCATTAACAATGACATATCGCGTGACATCGTTCTGATTGAAATTAGGAATGACGATAGCCGCCACAAGCTCCTGGCAGAATCGGACCTAACTCTGGAGACTACTGGGAAAGCTTGCCTTGCCGAAGAGGCAGCCAGCCACACCAGTGATGCATGGTATCCCACCAAGTCAACAGGCTGTGAGGGCTACCAGGAAATGATTATCTAACCAGAAGCGGAAGTCAACACCCTCAAGAGAAGTCAAGCTGGACGGCTCACACAAGAAGCAATGTCCCAACTGTGGCCGTAATGCACACGAAACCTCCATGCCCTGCCACCACAAACGTGTGCAATGGATGTCAGCGCACCGGATATTTCCAGTCAATGTGTCGGTCCAGTGCCAAGAAGTAAAGTGGTGCATCAACATCAAACATTTAAAGATTGGACAGCTGAAACTGCAGCGAACGACTGTGTCCGATCGATCGTTGATTGCAGTTGACACCACTGCGAAATTTGCCCGCACCCAAGAACCATTGGAATATCTTCCCGACACTGGCAGTGATGTTGATGATATTGGTCTTACTCATCTGAAGCAACCAGGAGGCTCATGTGGCGCAGCTAGAAGCCGACCCCAATATCGTCACTGGAATGAAAGGTCACACACTGACTACTGTTGGCAAGATCCAGGCACCCTTGTGTTTTCACCATGTCTCGTGCAACACAACCATTCATGTTTATAACGACTTGGCCGAGCCTCTGCTTTCTCGCTCATCCTTGACTGCTTTGGAGATCTTACCAACGATTTGGCCGAGCGTATCACGTGTCACGCCTGCAGCTACTGCAACATCAGCGGACATCAACAGAATTCGCTCAAAGCTCCAGCATGATTTCGCTGACGTGTTTGACGTCAACCAACTCCTGCCGATGCAGGAACCGGCCAAGGCTATCTGACTAGAACCAGATGCCATACCCTTCTGTGTTCATCAAGCGCGCCCAATCCCGTCTGTATACCGGGACCAAGTCTAACGGCAACTCGATGAGGTGGTCGATGCTGACATCATTGAACCAGTTACGAAACCCAGTGAGTGGTGCCATCTCATTGCTATTGTTGACAAGCCGTAGGGTACAACCGAAAAGCGGTTGACAGCAGATTTCTAGAAGGTGAGCTTTCAAGTCCAACGACCATCCCACCCGACAAGATTGCCACGGGACCCTATATTCGACTTTCCAGCATCGGAAATTGTCACCAAACTCGACGCATGCTATGGTAATTGGCCCCTGAGTGAGGAAGCCCATTCACTGGCTATGTCTATCACACCACAGGGCCGTTACTGTTATAAATGTAATCCCCAGGGCTTGATCTCCGCTGGAGATGAGTACAACTAGTGCATTTGACCGCATCGATCGATTTCGGAAAGTCGTCGATTACTGCCTTATCTACAATGACGAGTTCGAAGTTCATAAACAGCGAGTTCGCCAGGTATAGACATCCGCCATTGAACATGGCCTCACACTCAATGCCCCAAAGTTTGTCGTGCCACAAGTCTAGTACTGTGGTTATGTTCTAAACCTAGATGGTTGGACTGTCGACCTAGCAAGGACTTCATCCAATCACCAATTTCCCATTCCTAGGAATCGCACGTATTAGAGATCATCCCTAGGTCTGGTTAGCCATTGCAACGAGTTCAGTCCTCGCCTTGCTGAAATCACATCTCTCCGTGGACCGTAGAAGACACCATCCGATTTTGTGTGGACTTCTTACCACACCAATGCATTGGACGCAACCAATGTCGAGATTTTGTCGCTGTTCACTCTCTTTTATTTTTCCACAAGGGTGAAGACCTGCGACTGGAGACCGACGCATCTGTGCTGAAAGGCTTAGGATTTGTCCTTTGGCAGATACAGCGTGATGTATGGCGCATCATCCAGTGCGGCAACCGGTATCTGTCTGAGGCCGAAGCTCGCTAAGCTGTCATCGAGCTGGAACCTTTAAGAGTTGTGTGAGCTGTGCAAAAATGCAAGGTGTATTTGTCCGGTGCACAGCTCAGTGTTGTCACTGATCATCGATCTTTGGTACCCATCTAGAACTCCTACTCCTTGGAGGAAATCGAGAATCCTCACCTTCTCTGTTTCATGCTGAAGATTCGATCATTTGAACTAACAGCTTCCGGGAGGAAAGGAGCAGGCAGCGCCTTTGCAGACGCTTTATCGTGCAACCCAATTGATCTCCCATGCTTTGAATAACAGTTTTGTGAAGACTCTACCCTTTCCTGTCGAAGCCTGCGCATCTGTATCAGCCGGATGAAGGATGACCGAGAGTTGGACCAGACCTTCCAATCCCTTGTCAGCCACGTTCAGACTAGGGTTCCTACTTCGCAAAAGAATCTCCCAACAGAAATTGCAGCATACTGGAACTGACAAGAACATTTAAGTGTGGACAACGCTGTTTTCCTCATTGTCGTCCCCGAGTCACATCACGTGAGTCCTTCGTATGACATCTAAACGCCGCTCACCAAGGATTTGTGAGCATGAAAGCTCGAGCATGTTACACCATGTATAGCCTGGACAAACGAAGATGCTAGAGGCAGCTGTTCGTCAATGTTAGCCATGTTGGGAACATCAACGGTCACAAACCAAAGAACCAATGATGAATAATCCTCTACCTTCTCTGCCCTTCGAATTGACCAAGGCCGACCTCTCCTGTTGTCAAAGTTGGGATTTCCTGGCATACGTGTACATTGCCCGCCTCACAGGCTGGCCATGCGTCTCACGCACTGGTCAAACCACATCTTCCCATGACGTCCTTGTGCAGCTTTGTTTATGGTTTTCTGACGTCGGAGTCCGAACTGTCATCTACACAGATGGTGGACCACAGTTCGCGTCAGCAAGTTCACCAAGTTCTGCAGGCACTGCGGTGTTCGTCATGTGAAATCTTCACCTCATTACCCAGCCAGTAACGGACATGCGGAAGCAGGAGTCTAGGCCATGAAGTCCTTGATCCTGAAGACCACAACCTATGGTCACCTGGACTTGGACGCATTTTGCCAAGGTCTAGTTGAGTGGCGCAATACCCCCGGTGCTGATTGTCTCAGCCCCGCTGATAAGTGATTCGGTAAGCCTCTGAAGTCATTTGTGTTTGCACATCATCGCAGCTTTGCACCCGCTTGGAAAGCCTAGGCCAGAGCTACCGACAACCTCCGCAACAGCCAAGTCTCAGCTCTTTCGGACGTATTGCCTTCATCTCGTGTTACTTCTGCACGTCCGCGTCACCAGCTGAAGTTAGGCACTCATGTAGATATACTAGACCCTAGAACCAAGTTATGGTCACAGCGAGATATCATTGTAGCCATTGGCACACTTCATGACTACTTGGTCAAGCTGCCAAGGGGCTACATTCTCTGGTGAAACCGCCAATTTTTTCGCCCATATATCCCTCCTATCCCCACACACAGCTCTGATACTCATGATCACAACATTGCAGTGATGGTTCCCCGTCGCAACGATCGTTTTCGCCGTCAAACTGAATGCTTGAACATTACCTCTAAAGGAGGGCGGAGTTACATATAATCTCGTTGGAGTTCTTCCGTCTAGTTATATTTAGTAAGATAATTCATGCTCTAGCGGTGTTACTTCGAAGGGGCGTGACACGTAATGTCAGCAAAATGTCTGTGCTACCTTAAATGTATGTAGCTATTGTAAGTTGCTTCCAAATGTACTGTATTCCTTTCAATGTTCTGGGAAGAAACTGAATAATTTACCTAGTCCCTCCGTCACTTAGCCTGGTTGTAGGGGAATTGATGGACATAACAGCAAAAATATTCAAGCGCCAAGACACACAGTTCGTACACAGAATATACACAGATTGTGAAACCATCAACGGTGCAGACAGAGGAGAACATGGTATGTAGCCTTGTTGCGGGCCGTGGCGCCAGCCGACAACATGTTGCCATGGTAAAAATGGCCGTCAATGGTGGCGCCAGTTGACTGCATGCAATAAGCGCTGGCCGACCAGGCGGGTACGAAAGAGTGAAATTCATTTGTATCAGAGGCATGAAAGCTCAGATCGACCTCATTTTTCCTGATGAACACGTGGGAGAAGTTTCTTTCTCGGCTTGTGGAGTCTGGTACATACAGGTTGAGCCATTTTAGAATGCGTAGAGGACACACACGCACACAGAGAGAGAGACAGACACACTAGAATAGAAACATATGGTTTGGCGGATTCGAACCCACGAGCCTAACCTATTACTAGTACTCGCGGGCTTAAACCCACTGAGCTGGACAGGCGCCATCGCATAGATGAGGGAGAAACAGCTATGTATACATACCCCCCCCCCCCAGGCTAAAAGGAGACCCCTTTCAAGGCAGACATTGAGCTGTCTAAAAAGAGCCCCTATGGATTTCTAAAGTCATTCAGTTGCGTCCTGCAACAGAAGGCCAGGGATATTTCCCCATACTTGAGCCACATACTATTTCATGTTAAATCTACTGATGAAGGAAGAGCTATGCCAACAAAAGTGCAAGGCAAGGCTACTGCTCAACATGGAGATGGAAAAACAAACCTCGACAGATGGTCTAGAAACTGCTACCACCTACTTCAGAAGCCGACCCAAGAATATACTCATCGCCTGAGAGATAGACTCCGTTCTGAAGAAGGTTGAAGGGCTTTTCAGAACTCACCCTCATGATGAATTCCAAAAAAGGTTTAGAACAGTCTTTCTAAAGATGAGATGCGAGGAATTCAAAAGATGGTGTTAAAAAAGGAGACGTTTCAGAGTCAACGCCGTCATCAGTTCATCAGAACTATTGTTCTGAACCTTGTTTGAGACTCTGTTCTGAGAGACGCATACACTGAGATCGAGAGCAAGGTGGACGAGTGGGTCAGCAAAGGGTCAAGACGGAGTATTTCAAGAATTCTAACTATCCACCTTGAGATCGCTAGGTACACCCTGTTCAAGGCAGGCTCTAACTTAGACCTACCGAAGTGCCTTGGAGATGAAAAGGCCATAGTTAACGAACGGAACAGTGATGGCCGGTGCTGTATGTAGGCTCTCCTTTCCGCCCTGCATCTCGTTGAGAAAAATGCTCACCACCTTCCCACAGACCTGGACGATTTCCATTTCATTGGTAGCAAATGGCATGCAGCCTAAATGGAAATTCCCAAGGTACACTGAAGAACAGTATAAGCAGCGATCTTTTGAGGCCACAGCGGCTTTCTAACAGGCTCATCAGTGGCCCCACTGCAAAAGAATGGAAATGGGACACGGAGCTACACTTTTATGCTGGTATGACTGACAACTAGGTGTGAATGTTAGCGACAAGTGGGTGTGAAATGGATAAGAAAGATGTGTGAGATTGTTTGTGTCTATGCGTCTGTAAACGAGAAGAAACGGTGAGTCCGTTCTGCTGTTAGAACACTGCCCTGGAAGAAAGCCCCTGAACTGTACCATTGGTGAGGGCTTGATCAAAAACACCAAGTGCCTGGAAGACTATAATATATACCAGTTCAAAGTTATACACAGAGCATACACTCAGTCTGCCCTGCGTATACTAGAAGCACTATACATTAAGTACTTTGCGCCACCAAGTGGATTTTGTGAACAGCTTGCACATTTCCCTTTACACAAATGCACTTAATTTTACAACTTCTTGACTGCCTGTGTGATAATAACATTTGACTCTAGATTTTGCAGTCTGCTTTAGAATGGGGGAACAACAGTTTCGGCTATATCAGGTATGGAGTTGTCACAATTTTGCAATAATTTGCTTACAAAATGCCATATTTGTTTTGAGTTATTATGGCGGTGCGCTCATATATGGCCATATCAACAATGCGTTGCAGGTGTGTGTAGTATAGACATATAAACGATGCGTCATTGTT
>JAOWAR010158533.1:0-17714 GCA_028571005.1 Clathrina lutea
GAGTAGAGAGTAAAGAAGAAAAGGAGAGCAAAGCAAATAGGAGCAGAGAGTTAAGACGAGTAGAACTTAAGGAGTAGAGAGTAAACAGGACTGGAGGGTAACGCGGAGTAGTGAGTACACAGAAGTAGAGGGTAAAGAGGAGTAGAGAGGTAGGAAAAACAGAGAGTAAGGAGGAGCATGGAGTAAAAAGGAGAAGAGGTTTAAAACAGTAGAGAGTAAAGAGGACTAGAGAGTAACGAGCAATAGAGAGTAAGGAGGAGAAGAGACTTTAAGAGGAGCAGAGAGGTAAGAGGAGCAGAGAGTAAAGAGGAGGAGAGGGTATAACGGAAAAGAGAGTAGCGGGGATTAAAGAGAACAGAGAAGAGTAAAGACGAGCAAAGAGTATGGAGAAGTAGAGAGAAAATGAGAGAGAGAAAGAGATACAGATAAGGAGGTACAGAGAGTGGGGAAAGAGAGGTGGAGAGAGGAGAGGGAAAGAGAGAGAAAGAGAGAGAGGGGAAGAGAGAGAGAGAAAGGGAGAGAGAGCGCCTCGCCGGAGAGAGAGAGAGAGAGAGAGAGAGAGAGAGGGAGGGAGAGAGAGAGAGATGGAGCTTGATAATGAGAAAAGACCAGTGATGAAGAGAGAATTTTGAATAATCATTCTAGCCGTTCAGAAAGATGAGAAGAGCCAGGCAAAGGCAATCAATGAGAAAAGGAGCACAGTACTGAAACCCGCTCTTCACAATGTTTTAGCATAAATCATCAACCAGAACTGTGAGACCTCAGTGGAAATAAGAATGGGAAATGCTTCACCTGGAAAAAGTAACTTACTATAGTTGAGTGGGTAGAATTACTGAAGAGAGAAAACATCTTCAGTTTGTTTTTTTCCATCTGTATTTTCAGGCCGTTCAGAATTCAAGGAATGCCTGTGGGGCACAAAATTACAAAGATCACTTTCGGCTTAGGAAAGTATTTAGGATTCCATTTTCTTTAGTCCTACAGGGACAAAACTTCAGTGCAATTTCATGTAAACAGAGGACTGTGTCCCGGGTGTGTAACGGTGCAGTAAACTACTCTGCACAGACTACTGAATAAACTGTACAGAGTTTCCCACACGGTACATGTCAATGTAGGGGAAGTACCGAACAACTGGAAGGTTCCTAATAACGGCTGAGTCACGGCTGCGAAGGTTAGTTATGCGAAGAATATGTTGGTTGCAGTCAAGCTCCAGCTCTACCGTGTCATTCCCTAGCAATGGCAGCAGAGGAGAATTACACACTGCCCCTCCTGTCGTGTATGTGTGCTGGGTTGCCGTGCAAAATGACTGCGATTGGCTCTGCTTACTCAGGTGACCTGCGAGTGGTTTGGAGATCACTCCCAGGGCATACCAAAATGGGTCTGGACCGATCTTCAATTGCCAGCTATGCCTACCTCGCTGCATGCCAATATTCCCTAGAACTGCCAAATGTCCCGGGCTGGTTGTTGTCGCTGTTTTCTTGTCTGGGCTGAGAGAAATGTTTTCATGACACTCCATTGGATCAAAGGTCAGTACCCAAGGAAAGGTTATTGGCGGTGCTGGGAGATGGTTCCCATTCACACTTATCTCCAACAAGTACTTCCCTTCCACTTCAGGCTGTGCCATGATGACATAGCGGCCATCTCGCTTATCCACCACTTCGAGTTCAATGCTTACACTCGCTGTGCTGTCCGACAAAGCCGTGCCTGTCACACTCACATGCTCACCTCCCTTGCTCAGACGCTGTTTACTTCTGTTAAAAGCTTGGAGAACGAACATGGCCTTATCCCCCTTTATCACAACTGATCGTTGCTCGAAGACGCAATTTTCCGCTGCAGCATGGCACGCAGACACACTGCCAACTGCCTCCTTTACTTTGCACAAGGCTGCATCTCTATTTGGCTCTCCAAAGTGGAGGTTGGCATTACAGCAAGGCAAGTCGGCGATTTGTGCTCCGTTCAATGCCTTTGCACGCTGTTCTAGAGCTACCAGCAATGCCATTTTCTGAAGATCACTGCCCTCAGTTGTATCTTTATCAAGTCGGTGGCTGAAGGCCAGGGCATTCTTCACGCTGTCCAGATTTTTCTTCAGCTCATCTCGCTGATTATCCAGAAGCTTCTGTCTGACTTCTTCTTCGTCGTCCACTTGCTGAAGTAACTGTTGTCCGTATGCCTGCACGGTCTGCACAACTCGCTGTGTGGCCGACTCTATTTCACTGCGTACTGTACGAGCTTGGACTGACAGTTGTGTACTGACGTTATCCACGTTGGCGATGGCTCTTTCCAAGCGAGGCTGGGCGACTTCTCTCAGCTTCTGTACTTCAGCCTCTGACTTCTGTTTTCTCTCGTCAGTAACGTCAGACATGTTGACGACGTCATGGTGCTGGGGGTCTCTATGTTCTCCGACTGCAGCGCAGCTTCCACAAATGGGTGCGTTACACGTCTTGCAGAAAAACTTTAGACACTCACCGTGTTCACGACAGGCTTGAGCTGAGCGGTCATGTCTGGATTCGTGCGCAGTCACGGACGCTGCCATTCCAATCACGGGCAGCTTCTTGATGGCGTGGTCACCTGGACTCTGGACGTGGTCAACCAAGTGCTGAGAACACACGGTCACGTGGCAGTCGCTGCACAGAGCAAATGCCTCACATCTCTCTCCGTCCTCCCTCCAACAAATTTCGCATCGTGTCTGCTTCTCACCTCGCACTGTGCAGTCCCCAGGAAGTCCTGCCGCTCCTCTCTCGGCAAGAAGTACAAATGACGTTCGGCAGAGTGGACACATCAGAGGCTCGTCGGGATAGGACGTGACGGAAAGTTGGTCGATGCAAGTCCGACAAAAAGCGTGAAGACACGGAAGTAGACGAGGATCAGTTAAGTCGTGAAGACACAGGGGGCATGGGCAATCCATTTCGGAAAGTCTGTCTAAACTGACCGAGAAGAACAGAGAGCGATGAAAACGAAGACTTCTCGCATTGTCAGAGAGAAAGAGGTCGAGAGGGGCCAAGTATTGATTCTGTGAATCGGGCTCCTTTTTCTGAAAGAGGGTCGCGAATGGTCACCAGCTACACCCTGCGGTCCAGCCGAAACGTCACAATTAGATCACATACCAGTGCTTCATCACGACCACAAATTGCATATTAGTGTAATCACAAAGGGCGAAACAGGCTGTCTGCAGTTTGAGTATTAGTGTAATCATATATGCACGTGAGCTGTATCACTGAATACTTGCATAATATGAATATTCGGGTGGCCGATTTCTTATTCCAGCACTGTAGTAGTCATGGTCGACACGCGGCGACGTCATAATCTGGGAAGGCTGATCGATCGCTCACATACAATCCCGCTCCGGCCAAAGACAGTACTATAGCTAGTAGCTGCAGCATGTGCAGACAGCTCTTCAATATCATCCAGGCATCCACGATTTTTCGCAGCCGGCGCCATTTGCTGTACCTGACAACGCGGGGCCGGGGGAGAGGGCATCGGCTCGGCGACGCCTTGACCATGTTGACGGCGCTGCATCGCTACGTTTTGCAGACTCTGTTTTGAATCCATTTCTTCGGGTGAAATGGCGTAGAAACTGAGAACCTGGCATTTGACCCGTAGTCGGTCTCGCCCATAAGCTTGGCCTGAGCCGCATCGATCTGGCGAATCCTTCTCGTTTCTCTCAGGAAGCGAGACTAACCGGTGAATCAGCTCGGTTGTGTTGAGTGAACACCGTTCAGTCTTCAAAGTGATCGTTCGTCGGAGATAAGGACTTCATGTGCAGAGTCCCGCGGTTGAACGGAGACGATCGAACAATTACGAACGAAAAGAAAAAGAAAAACTCGTGGTGGGTCGACCAAACAGAAACAAACAACGGGCGGAGGAAGCGACAGCAGACACCTTTAGCAAATCAATGATGAATGCTCTACGTTATTTTATTGAGCTTTTGTGCATTTACCTTCATTTACTTGGCCATCACCACTTCCCGGGAGAAGATTGAACGCCGACCAAGAGGAAAATCAGCTTGCCAAACTTTTCCAAAAAGGTAAAGGGTGATTCCAGCGGTGCGGGTAAGTTCCGAACATGGGCAAAAACATTAACGCTATTTGCTAAAGGTATGTATTGGAAGTAGAGAAAAATCAGTATTCACCGCAGAAAACTGGACAATATCGGGGACTTCCTACCCTTCCACAGCACCAAGAAGATAACTAGGGGCCCAATCCACGAAGAGGCTCAGTGTGTGAAAGTTAGTACGCTAGCAGATAGAACGGTGCGAATCACCTGTGGAGAAGCTTGGCTGGGTCCTCTCAAGAAACATGGAGTGCAGTGCAGTGAGTTTTCATCGAGCAAAGAGCCAGCGAGAATGCTATATCAGCGCATTGTTGGGAGTGCAACACCTAGAAGCCTGTGACCCAAGCTAACGTCATCAACTCGTGTGTTCCGGCGGAAGTTGTTGCAGTTGCTGGGAAGAACCAACCCAAACGCAAGGGGAGTGCATGGGGTGTTGCGTAACTACGAAACAAAACATTTATCAGCTAGAACATTTAAATTTTGTGTAACCTAGGCCATGCAAGGTAATCGACTTAGCGGCATCTGTCGCTGTTAGTGATTGAGTGTCAGTACTTGCACGTTGGTACACCTGCCGCTGTTATTGTTTCGTCTGAGGGTTTTGTCACCTCTTTTTGATTATAATGACTGAATCGGGCTGATCATAACGTTTGGCTTCCTGCTCTTACTCTCAGTATTTCGTTCAGACAAACTTCGCGATCGGTGCCGGCATGTCTCACTCGTGTCAGTTGCCATTGTACATTCCAAGTTGTCCGCGGGCCAGCGTGAACATCACGGACGGTGCTAGCGCTCAGCTACTAGCGTTCTCGATCTGTATGGCTCGCTAGAGTAGGTCTGTTGGGCGGTCCTGGGCTAGAGCTAAAATGAACATTACTACCACTATAATTATAACGCTCTCGAGTAAGCTCTGGAAAGTGACTCTCTTGGGGTGTTGCACGCCGGTCAGACGGATCACAACATCATGTTTCAGCCGAGGCATATATGTCCAATTTTTATTCATCACCCGATAAAAGCAGAGGAATGATAAACTATAAGGGAGAAAATTGTAATCTTGAGCTTGGCCTAGTTGAAAGTATGAAAATATCAGGAAACACCTAATAATAACTAATAATAATATAACTAACAGAAAGAACGAAGCTGCATGTACATGATGTAGCTAGCTAGCTACATCAAACGTCAAGAATGAACTTCATGATCAGCTGCTCATGAAGTTCATTCTTGACGTTTATCCATGGCAACCTGCGTCCGGGCAACATGTTAAAGCGCGCGGCCTGCATGGTCTGGTGGATCGGTCTGGGAATCTGTGGTGTGGGGAAGGCGGGCACGTCACGGGTCAGGGCTTTCAATGGATTTCATGGGGAGCTAAGGTTTCCTTCAGTGCAGCTTGCGGCTTCTGTCTGGCAGTGAACGGTTGATCTTACCTTTCCTGTCAGCTTGTGCCGGTGTCGGCGACGAAAGACGATAGCTAGCGAGTTACGATCGTCAGCTAAGTAGCAGCGAAAGCGGACAGACATGAGCGGGCATGTCGGGGACTTGTCTGCAATGCAGCAAACTGCGCTGGACCAGGTAATTCCTCTGCCAACCGGGATCGCGCTGTGGTGGCTGCATGTGTCACATACTAGTACTATTTTGCACTTTCAGCTTCGGGCGAACGTCCGAGACGTCTGGAACGAACTTCCTGAGAAAGACGATTGCTATTTTCTTCGCTGGCTTCGCGGTGAGTCGTTGGTCGGTGGGGCGAGTGGTGGTGGATGATTGTCTGCGTCCATCATCTCATCGGTCAACAAATCTAGGCTCAAAGCACAAAACTGTAAAAATACCATGGTGACACTGCTGATAGTTCATAGCCGTACTGTACAGGGTGTGCACTGTATGCCTGCCAGAAACTTCGGACTTTGTCGCACGTAGATTTGCTGTATACCTGCCAGAGACTTCAGACTTTGTAGCACGTAGATAGGCTCATGCATACACAGATCTGTGTCTGTAGCACCATGCATCAAATGTACGGAGTCACACCGAACGATGGAGGTGATCGAAGACACAACAACATCTTTTCATGCTGGCCTGTGGAGCTGGCCTGTGGCCAATATAGGCCACTATTCAGCTATATCAGTCGGCTACACGGACCAAAGTCATTGCAGTTTCAACACTTTTGTGCTCAAAACTTCTTGTGTATACTTTGGCTTTTCCATCCTCACAATCACGTGTCTGCATCTGTCTCTCGAACGGTAACGATTAAAAGTGATCAGCCAAACTCATTCACACCTGCACAATACTGCCTTGTGTTCGCCGTCGACAAACTGACCCCAGCGTCTGGGCCACTTCAGGAATAAAGCTCTGCAAGAAAATTGCCGACGACTTCCTGAGAGAACTCAGTGAATGGATAAGATTTTCTTGCTGGATACTTCGTGAAGCCTCATTAGAAATAATTGAATTTACCGAGAGAAAAAAAAAGAATAGAAAGCGGAAAGGAGTGAAAAGAGAAGTGGTCTTTGGCCGTTATATGGCCAAAATGTGTCCGTAAACTCTGGCCCAGAAGTTGAGGAAGGTTGGCCTAATACAATACGGTCCACCAGCCTCCCAGACTGCAGGCTGAGTGGTCTTTTGAAATGCCACATGACTGTCTCATAAGCATGTAAATAGTGGCACGTAACATTACAGTCTGCCGGAAAATTGCTTGGAAAGGCAGCTTATCAGTATCGTATCGATTAGAAAATTAGACCTTAAGTATAAATTTTCACTCGGTGTCTCATCACTATCTTCTACCAATAGAACTGAAACTATGCCAGACTGCAAGTAATATTCTACCACCGCTACGAAGTGAAAAATTGGATTATCTCCAGCCGCACTGAGTTTCTTTTTCTATTTCTCCATCACTCCTTATACAGTGTGAGGTTAAGGTGGTTTAGTCGTATGTAAAGTCCACCTTCCATATTCTTATCTCCGGCTGGTGTGAAGGCCCAACGCACAAGCTGGCTATTTGTAATCACTTGGTATTTTTCCTTCTAAGTTGTTCGTTTTGATCCCAACCGTGTTTACATCTCACTGTTTTATTTTTTCCCCCATATTCAGACTCTGTCCTGCTTTCTCTCTCTCTCTCTCACGGCCTCTCTTCTGTTCTCCCTTGCTCTCTCTCTCTCTCTCTCTCTCTCTCTCTCTCCCTCTCCCATTCTCAAATTTCATTGTCTTAGCACGGAATTTTGATGTCGGCAAAACCGAGTCTTTTCTCAGAAAGGTTGGTGGATTCTTTGTCTTATTGAACGTTACACTGCCGGAATGTTATATTGAGTGTTACATGTTTTCTGACATTCAAAGCTCAATAGCTGCATGTGTTTGTGTCATTGAAGCTATTCACCACGAAGTCAAGGTTAGAGTGGAGTATCGACCAACACCTTTTTTGAAATGATTGATTGCATGTTAAACCCTTAGAAAAAATGATTCTTTGATTGGAAGGCTACAGCAGTGTGCAGCACTTTTTTCACCAGACAACAAACCAACTTATCAGTTTGTGACAATGCTATGTTTTAAGGGGACTGCTCCTTATCTTATTATACACAACGAAACCATTATCCAAGAGTTGCAGCACGGAGATGTGCGATCACATTTCTTCTTCTAGTCGAATGTTTGGTCTGACAGAAGAATTCAGAAAGGAACTTCAAGATGATTATTGATGTTTTCACCCGATTGCAGTATTTTTCCTCGACCACTAAAATGTAAACACCCAGTTCATGCAGTCGTTTCTTCTCGTTGACACAGCATTTAGTTTACATCAAGAAGTGGGACTTTGACTCCCTTCTCGATTGGCAGGCTCCTGAGGTGAGAGTCCATGGGATTGAAAATGCAAGGCCATGTCATGTCCTTAGCAGCTGTTTTGTTCCTACATGCCACTGCTAGCTTTGGGAGGAAGTTGTCATTGTGCAATCAGCAGGTTTTTAAACCATACAGTCAAGCATAACTACCGTCATGGCTGCTCTATCTTCTCTCTGCTTGTAGTGTATTAATAGTTAGTATATATTTAGCAGCCGGGCGTGAACCGCGTGAACCGATGAGTGATGCTATTTATGTAGTGTTGTGTTTGGGTCACACCATATATATTGGGTGGCCCGACAAGTGGTGAGTTGTTCTGTTCGGTTCTGTTGGTGTGTGAGAATGATCACTCTACAAGTGATACAGTGCTTTCACAAAGATTACGTAGATGAGTATTACACTGCTGACAAGACGACAACGGCAACTGAAAATAAGGGGGAAGGGAAACGAGCATCTTGAGTTCCCATATAGCCAAATGGTTTTCTTGTCACAGGCTGCCAAAGTAGGGGTTTCCCTGTTACCCTAAATTCTGTAAATAGAAGTGACGGTTTGGCTGTTGTCTAGACAGCATGGGCACCTTTCCGTTGGATCTGTATTACCACGTCTAGCCCAGAGTCTCGTGGTATTTGTCATGTGCTTCAAGAGCTACATCCCTTCGTCCTGTTTCACTTGTTAATTGCTCTGCGTTAAGCTTACATCCACTCTTGGAGTACACACGTCCCCATCTTGATTGACTTCTCATGGAATGCAATATAGATTGTTACTTATACACATAATTGTAATCAAGAAGTGATTGGGCCATATATTCCCACTGCTGTGAATGCAGGTGCTGGAGAAGTACTTTTGCGGCCGTGTGCTTGGGTACGATCGCCAAGGCTCACCTGTTTTCTACCAACGTCTTGGCAAGTGTGATTTACGAGGTACAGGTCCGTGCAGCCTGGGCAAGACCGTGCAAGCATTTACGTAAACCTATCTTTTGTGTTCTTGATTCCAATAATAAAAAAAAAGAATGAAAGAACAGTTCCAATTTCAGGCTGTTGACAGAGGTCTTACTTGAACACGTGTCTGCCTGTCTGTCTGTGTGTCTGTGTGTCTGTCTGTTTGTCTGTCTGTCTGTCTGTTATTCTGTCCATCTGTATGTGAAACCATTATCTTGACACTTTAGATTAAATGTTGTTGAGATCTATTAACGCTTTAGTCACGAAAATGGACTAAAAATATTTCCTCAGAAACTGAAAATTTATCGACAGAAGCAATAGAACAAGGTGGATTGGAGACAGTGTTCGGACATTTTTGGCCTGCACCAAAATTAGTTTCCGGGAAACAAGACGTTTATTAGATGGTGAGAGTGAGCATTGCTTTCCTCGTCTGATGAACATATTGTTCTTGCAGTGAAGATGAAGGTAGGCCGCCAAAATATGAAAAGCATCAATCGCTTTCCGTCTTGTCCGTCGTGATCGTCCTTGTCAATATTTCCATTTTTTTTAGATCGGGTTTTTCTAATGAGGGTGAAGTTGAATTAATCCTGTAACCCCTTCGACTTTGGAAGAATAAGCACCGTTTCTATTTTTTTTTCTTAAACAGACGAAAGACTGCCCAAGTTTCTTGAAGTTGTGCTTTTTTGTTGTGAAATTTTCACTAAGCTTTGCTTGAAGTATTCGCTAAGTTTTGCTCGAATTTTACAGTAAGATTTTAAAATTTTCACTAATTTCTACTTGAAATTTTCATGATTTCTACTTTCATGAAGCTCTATGGTTTTCGCTTTCATGAAGGATTGGTTCGGTCAGCGTCAAAGGAGGATTTTGTGCGCTTCTCTCTGCGAGATGGACTTCGCATGATGAAGCTGTGCAAGGAGCAGTCGCAAAAGGTTTGCTCATGTCTTCTTACTTCCCTTGATGTTTTGTTTGTTTGTCTGATTTTCGTATGACAAGAAACGTTCGGTGAGATGTGTGAGTCAGAGTAGGTAAAAGTTGCCTTGTTTGGGTCAAAACTCACTGATGGCGATCATTGACAGCAATTATTTAAAGTCATCACTACTGCGAAATGGATGCCCTTACTGTGCACTGCCATTAGCATGAATGGGCCTAAGTGCCTGCCTGACCATCGACTTTAACGCTTCAAGTGAAGAGCTGCAAAAAGTATTTTACAGTCAGTTAGGAGATTATTCATAGAGTCAGACCACAATTATCTCCTATGGACACCGAAGTGGCCTTCCATGGCTTCTTGGCGCACTTTCCCTCTGGCGCTCCTCGGTCACCAGCCAGCAGCGTGCACCACACTTAAGGACTTGACGCAAGACGCCACCCTGTCACCTCCATCACCTCTGCCAATAGCAGTTCTTCAACACACCTGTTCCAAAAGCCCTAGTACTTTAGCTTGTCCACTATTTTCAGAGCCTTGAAGATGGTAGCATCTTCAACAATCTGCCCTCGCTTTTGCAACAAGAATAATCTAAGGCCAAATTCAATAAAGGAGCAGCCCTCACATTACTCACACACTGTTGTCCCTGCTTCAAAGATCATTGCCAACACTACACACAGTCTGAAACAACTTCTCACTACTATTTGTAACATGACTAGACTAAGACGCTCAATGCTCACTGATAAAACTCCATCTCTCTAGTTCTCACTCAAAGCTCAAACTTCAACTTTCTCTAATCTCTTTTAAAATATTTTTCTTTGATTGAATTTCTCAAAAACTTTCCTACCCCTCCCTCCTTGTATATTAGGAATTTTAGCTTCCTTAAGTCAAAAATAAGACGAGTGTATTCTTTTTGTTGTTGTTGTTGTTTTAGGTTTACCAACATCCAGGAGCTAGTGTGTGCATTTTTTGGCCATCAAGAGTACACACTGATGAGATTTGCACACATGGCATGGCAGTATTGGCACCTGCTATAGGCACTCAGAGGCGCATGGATGAAAGCATCATAGCTTTAACTTGTACAAGCATTGATGAACGGACAGACTTTTGCCCAGCTTTGGGACCCTCTGTCATTCCTAGTACCCCATTGATGTCTAGGAATTGGGTTAGTAAACAGGTGGACATAGAGTTGTCCAAGTTACTGCTGCGTAGGTTTTTTTTTTATTTAATGGGATGACGATTCATCCAGTTGAAGTGATGAAACCGCCACATGCTGCTTGTGGAATTTTTATCTTCATTGCTTTACTATACCTGGTATTTCACATTTCTCGCACTCCTGACTGTCTTTGCAATCAAATAATTATCACACACACACACAACACATGCACACACACACACACACAACACATGCACACACACACACACACACGCACACACGCATGCATGCACTGCGCAGACACACATCCATGCACCACACACATGCAGACACGTTTTCAAATTTGTGTGTAAGTATGAGTGGCATTGATGAGTTGAATGTTTTGGAATCAGTTAAGGTTGGTTCTAGCGCCATGTGGACGGACTTCCCACATTAACCTTTTTTTGCTCAAAACTGAAAGATACCTAAAAAGGCATGAAGGTGCTGTACTGAAATTGTCTTGCCCAGATTCCGCCTGTAAATCGAAGAAGTTATCATTGATGCCCGAGGAATTCGCGGGAATCTCAAGCTCCATTTTCTCAAAACATACCGGGCTCCACCGCTTATTTTGTTGTAACTCAGCCACTACTAAATGGATAAACTTCAAGTTTCTTTATAACCTTCACAATCATAGACCTAAGAATGCGCTTGGAAAGGTCAATTTTTGCCATCTCTGTTGAGCTTTTTTTTCAATGGAGCACTGAAACTTATGCCCAAGTGTGGTTTGTTTCTTTCCACCCTTATAATTCACTTTGAAAGTAGCTATAGCAAAATTTAAGAACACCCAATTCTAGAGCACCCAGAAGAGAGGGAATCCCACAATTCAGTGGTTCAATTATGTAAAATGAAGAGATAGCAGTGAATTAAAGAATTGATCCACCACCTTTCTTTTCGCAAGGAACGTAATAAGCTGAATGACTTCTTACAGACCACACACATGCTTGGGAAAGTAACTTTATTGGAAAAATTGACAAAGAAACCAGCATTGGACCGTCGCCAAGAAGACCTAGGCAGAGGCTTCCTTCCTTAACATAAGGACAACTTAAAACCATCCCCACCTCACACACCAGAATTCCTGCCTTAGGTTCCCTCTCACACCTCATACTCAACATCGAACTCAGCAATCTTCACCTCACACACTATTTTTCTCACCTTGGCTTTCCTTTCAGCTCCATCCACACCTCATAGCTATATCCCACTCTCACCAGCCCTCATGAAAATAAGCCCAGCAGACTCAGAAGCAGTTCAGTTAGCTCTCCGACATCAGACCGGAGGCAAAGAAGCTAAGGACAGTGTTGTCATGGAAACATCTTTCTTCTCTTGGACATTTTGTTCACCTCTTGTGTCTCTATTGGGCTTACTTCTCAATAGTTCTTTTCATCATACCTCAGCCAAACGAGCAGATATCAGGGTATAATTTTCAGCATCCACCTGCGGGGGAAGGCGGTCTTTACATTGCATACAGTAGCTCAAGCAAAATGTAACAGACAAAGTAACGCAGATAGCATGGGTGTAGAACTACCCTTAATTTTGTCAGTTTGCCAAATTTGTAAAATTAAGTTGTGAAATTTTTTGTTTTCCAACTTTCAGTAGCTGCTATTATTGTTTTTTTCTCATTCTCCTCAGCTTGGAAAACGCATTGGAACAGTTACGGTTATCCATGACCTCGAAGGCCTTTCCCTTCAGCGCCATTTTTACAAGGCTGGTAAGAAGATTAGTTCGATTTTGATCCGTATGCTTATGGCGTACCTGTCAAGCTGTCACAAGTTGTGAAACCAGACAAAGAGCCTTAGCTGGTGAAGCCCATGGACCAAAAGATCAAGGAAAAAAAACTGAATTTAAATGTGCTTATTCAATATTTTGTAATAAACTGTGTTATTGAAATTGAGTATGATGAGTGGAAAGTCTTAGTTGAACATTTGTTATGAATTTTTACAAGGGAGGGCTCTTCTTGGATCAGTTTTGTATGCAAGGTTCGCTTAGCTTGGTAGGGACCTGCTGTGCATGCCAACAACGCCATCGAAGGCAGTCTCCTCCTGATGGCTCACAACACAGTGTGATGAGTACACACGTTCAGCATATACAAATGCATGTCTTGCCTGATTGTAGGCATGAGTGGCCTTGCGTGCAGCTGTGGCAGTTGTGGTGGGCCATGCTTGTAGCTGCTTGTCCTCTCTAACTGAGGTAGGATGTGACATGCTTGTCCATTTCCTAGTGTACTCATGTTTTGTCCGTCATGTTCAGTCTCAGTGTACTCATGTTGTGTTCGTCATGCTCAGTCTCAGCAGTCCTTTAAATTGTGGTTCTCCCTTCTTTTCAGGAATCGATGTCATCATTGAGGTCAGTTTGGGTCCGAACACCTCTTCCCATCCTCTATCCACTTGTCTCTCTTTCTCTGTCCCCTTTCCCATCTCCCTTTCTCCCCCTTTCTCTCCCCGTATCTCTCACTTCCCCTTTCTCATGCACACAGTCTCTCCAACTTCCTGATGTTCATAGTTCAGCATGATGTTATTTCTTCCTTTATGAGTCTGAACCAGCAGTTGCCTTTCGTCCACTGGTAAGTCGGCTGAAGAATTATCACTGCTGGCAGTGCCATTAGGTCATGCTTAATGTGAGATGTGCAATAGTCTCCAGCTCAAGCTCTCTCAGCCACGACCATGCCAGTTATCCATAAAGTGTGGCACATAGGAGCAGCCTACCGTGGGGGTGACCGTTGCTGCTATAGTCTTTATTCGTATCATTTGTGTTGCCCAAGTATCTTTGTGTTGTGTTATTAGTATGTGTGTTTGTTCACACTTGAGCAATGAAGAAAGGAGGCTTGAACACATGGTGAATGTGAATCACATAATTTCTAATGCAATGAAAATCAGCAGAGAGTATGTTTCATCAGTTGAAGCGCCTGGAAGAATGACTGAGAAGAGAGAGAAAGGACACGGGGCGGGCTCGAATGCCACAGTTGTAACTGCTCTGTCACTTGGCCAAGACGAAGGGGAGAGCAGTTATGGTCGTGACATCCCAGCTGTGCCAGGCGATGGCACCGCAGGTTCGACCCCTCCCCGTGTCCTTTCTTTATCTTCTCATTCTTTCAAGAGCCACATTTCTTTCTCGAGCTGATGTCAGTCGAAGCGCCGTCATCATTCCTCAGAAAAAATGTGCGTGTATGTATGTGCTTTCATTTGAAATGTACCATGTGTATGACCATACATGGAGAGCCATACTCATGGCTGCTTCTTGTGTATGACCATACATGGAGAGCCATACTCATGGCTGCTTCTTGTGAATTTTGCTTTTCGATATGTCAATAGATTGTCAAACTTTTTGAGGCGAACTTTCCCGAGATTCTCACTTCAGTCTACTGCATAAATGGTGAGTTGCGGTTACTCTTTGAGGAAAAAAGCCACGCCTATTCAGTCATTTCTGGTGTATATGTTGAGAAAAGTGTGCAATGGCAATTTTTTTTCAAATCTCCTCGTCAACCTTGAGATGCTCTCTCCCTCTTTCTCTCTGTCTTTCCAACTGCTTTTCTTTGATGTTTTGGTCCATGATCTCACATCTTCAATTGTCCTCTTCCCAATATTTCCCTTGATGTTTTTGCAATGCTACCATCCAGTACCATCAATATTTGACTTTTGCTTCGCCATTGTGAAGCCTTTCTTCAATGATGTCACTCGTCAAAAAATCCACGTTTTGTCAGGATCAGTTGGTGAGTTCCGGCCAGTAATCGGTTCTCTTTGAATGTTCTTTGGTGTCTTTTTTTCTTGGAAACACTGAATTTAATCCAACTTGCATCACTAGCCAATAAAGTTGAGAAATGAATGACACACATTGAAATTTAGGCTACATCAACTTGAATGTGGAATGACGTAACCTGCCCGATATCAGTGAGTTCAATCAAAGTGTGCTGTCCAGCATCTCATGATAAAGTTTTTTTGTGTGTTGGGAACAGTTGAAAGTAAAGTGGAAAATTTGCTGTTGAAGGCTTCATTAGAGTAAGGAAAGGTTTCAATGGACAAGGGAAGGTCACCGGGCCACAAATGAACAGAGGGTCTTTTGCTGAATCGAAGGCTGCTCTGACTGATTGAAGACGTTGCAGGTGATTGAAGGCTGAAGAGGGCAATGAGTGGGCAAGCATATTCAACAGAGGGCAAGCTAAGGTAGCAGATGGTGATTTTCGGCACCAGAACGCATGTAAAGGCACAGATGAAACGGTTTACATGTTGAAACAGTGAATGGCGCATCGCACAACTGCAGATTGCAAAGACTGGTCGAAGACAATAGAAGGCGATTAAAGTTATACCCTGCCTGGAAATCTAATAGAATCCAAATCCAAAGGTTACAGCAGGCACTCAAAGACAGCAGGGGGAGATTGGGGCAGCAGAGCACAAGAGAAGGCACACATCAAACAATTTTGGAGTTAAAGCAAGGGAGAATAATACAATCAATCCTTTTGACTTTCAAGGTATAGTCCAACAACCCACTGATCTCTGAGTTAATCTACTGATTGATATCGACATCACTCTCGGATTAAGAGGCTTGACCGCAGTCAAATGTTTCAATTTAACGAGCACATCCTCAGTGTAGAGGCCCGTTTCTTCCCAAGTCTGTGCTGAGCAACGTCTGTATGTCAACTCCTCCAAGGTCTGTCAAATTGAGCTGTAAACCTCTGCCAAATTCTTGTCCTCCTGTCTCCCACACTGGACAGAATCATTTGGTGAGCACTTGCGTGAGGTAATCGACCCATGTGAGCTCCCCACATGTTATGGTGGAACTCTGGTCGGGCCAGGCGGTGACCTCAACTGTGATGCCATGGTAAATTGCTTCAATGCACTGTGTCTAAATTGCATAACACAATCAAAAATAAATTATGTGCTACTGCTGTATAGTGTGGTAACTTGAAGCATTTACAAAGAGATCAGACCAAATAGGTGAATGGTATCAGTTAGCTTGCACACTTGAGATTTATTCACAGGAATCTGACGAGCCATGCTGAGATCAACATATGGCGGGGCATCATGCATCACGCACAAAGATTTGAAGGAGAGTAAGAACAGTGAAGAAATGACAGAGAGAAGTACTGGACAATCAAGAAGTCAGGAAGTCAAAGGATTATTTTTTCTCAGTTGTGCGCAGGCGGGGATGTGCCAGATAGCTATTTCATCCGTATGCCTGAGGGCGATGATATGACTACTGCATCTGTGTCGCGAGGCTCCACGTTTCAGGTGGAGATGGTCATCAAGAAGAGTGACACCAAACTTTGGTAAGCCAACTTACTTAGGGTTTTTTCATAAACTTGGGGCAGACAGAGAGGAAAGTTGAGACGGGTGGAGACAGGTGGTGGATTAGAGGAAGTGTGATAGTTTGGTATTAGCCTGGAAGACGGAAGGAAAAATGTTGGAAGGTTTCAAGTAAAGTTGAAAAAAGTGGGGCTTAAAGGGAACGATTGGAGATAGCTTGGGAGAAGGAGGTCAGGAGGACATAAAACTTTCTGGTTTGGGGATAGCTGTGGAAAGGAGGTAAGCAGTGCTTATTGGCGCAGTGTCTTGTTGTTTACCATTGGCATAGCTGGGATTTTGCCACGGAAGACTACAACATTGGGTTTGGAGTTCTCTTCAAGGAGGAAGATCATGCTGGGGCACATCTACATGCTGGCCGAATGGAGGAAGTGGTGAGAAATGCTTCTCTATCGCTGTACCTCTCTTTCCTCTCTCTCTCTCCACTCTCTCTCTCTCTCTCCACCATCTCTCTCAGTCTCTTTCCTTCCCTCTAAATTCTTCTGAAATTTCTCCTGGTTGTATCAGGAGTGGTGCTGTGCTGTTCTTCGGTAACACGTTGGAACCACGAGATGAAATTTCCATAGAAACGGTGAAAATAGATTGGATTAACAAAGGGAAAATGCAAGACGTTTCAGAGACAATACCACCATCAGTTACACGATAGACTTCGTGACCTGGTTATCTGTGTGAACTGAAACGCTTTTTGCAAGGATTTCCAGGTCGTGAAGTGGCGTCGCCAAAACCTTTTCCCCTTTGATTGTACTTTCTCCGTTTTGTGTCCCAAAAACTCCTTTGTGGAATGTACCCGAAATTGCCCACACACCGTCAACACAGACACGGGCGCATTCGGCAACAGGTAATTTGAGTGGTTTATAAGCTAAGAAAAAGGGAGGGAGAGAGAGAGAGAGAGAGAGAGAGAGAGAGAGAGAGAGAGAGAGAGAACAGTCGAGGCCTCCTAGAGAGCTCCTGACTGACTCTTGAGCTACCAAAAAAACACGCACTCTTATGCACGCATGACTCAGACGACACAGCATGTTCCGGGAAGTGCAGTCCAAAGTTGGCAGAACAAAAAGACAAAAAGAAGGGAGAAGCGGAAGTGAAAGGGGCGCCAACGGAAGTAAGAGGGAATATTACACACGTTAGTTGCCATCTCATAAGTTCGCACATCGCGGCCAAACGAAAAAAATTAATATAGCAGAACACAGCCTCCCTCCTCCGCAAACGAAAGTGTGACGACAAGAGGTGTATCCAATATATACACATGTACATGAAACATTCTCCCACAAACAGTGACCAATTCCAGAGCACTGCTCAGGATGATCACTAAATTGGCTATTTATCGGCCACTTTTATATATTTATGAAAAGGAGAACGGGAAAAATCGATAAAAGAATAAAGAGGGAGCAGTGGAGGAGAGTTCCAGCACCTTCACGGCAGCTTGAAGTCGGTCAGGTCTGTTCAAGTCTTTGAATACTGTCGCTTGTGGTTGACATTCAAGTTGACGAAGGTAATACTTGGAGGAGGCCGTGAATGTG
>JAOWAR010158534.1:0-10670 GCA_028571005.1 Clathrina lutea
AAATCCCGGTGTCAATTGCTCAGACCAATCCACCGGCTTAAAAAGTCGGTTTCATGGCGAGCTTTGGTCTTTCCATAAGACACCGTTAAACCTCGGTTCTGTGAAACACTACGGTGTGACTCGCATGTCGGAGCCAACGGATCATAATGACCTGACCGAGCTGGAATAAACTGATGAAGGAGAGGATGAAAGACAGAATGAGAGAAGCCCAAGATTTCGAAGTGAAACTATCAATGAAACTGAAAATATCTGGGAAGAAATTGAACCATCAAACAAATTTCTTTTTGGGATTTGCCTGAGGGATCCAGACTGGGTGCGCATGATTCAGGAGGTAGTCCCCAGCTCACCCGTCATAAGACACAGATTGAACAAGAAGTTTCGTGAGATATACCTCTGACTTCATCAGTTGTAAACTAGGAGCACAAGACTGGGACACAGTTATTAGACTGAGCTACCACCTACGTAGCGAGTCCTCGTTGCCTGACTACATGTACAGACGCCGTAGCAACAAAGTCATGGTGATACCATAGCGTAGCGATGAAGTCAGAGGCATATCTGACGAAACGTCTTGTTCAATCTGTGTCTTATGTGGTGTCGTAGGTGTGAGTAGTCACACCTTCCACCTTTTATATCGACTTGATTTCCATTGTGTTTTGTGTTGTTGGAATAAAGCCTGTTGGCACAACAGACTCTTGAGGTGGGAACTTTCTCCTGAAATTTCTTTTCCTCCATTCCCGATTGGCACAGACTGGATTTATTTTCAGCATTTATCCCATTCGTGTGTTCTTATAGAAAAAAAAATCAATCGAAACATATAAAAAGAAAAAGGACATGTTGAAAAGAGAAGAAAAAATGATCTTCTCAGAGATGTTTCTTTGTTACCCCTGGAGCAGGTATCTGGGAAAAAAATATCAACTTGAAAAAAAGTACTGTTAAACTCAGCAGGTCCTGAAGGTGTGTATTGCAATCATTGATTTGTTTTGGACACGAAATATATCACCTGCATTAATGTGCGTTTCAGAAGAAGGAAGAGCTGAAGACCACAGTTAGCTAGAAAACCTGAAGACCATAGTTAGCCGGAAAACCTGATGACCATAGTTAGCTAGGAAACATGAAGACCATAGTTAGCCAGAAAACCTGAAGACCATAGTTAGCCAGAAAACCTGAAGACCATACATAGTTAGCCAGAAAACCTGAAGACCATAGTTAGCTAGAAAACCTGAAGACCATAGTTCGCCAGAAAACCTGAATACCAGAGTTAGCTAGAAAACTTGAAAGCAACAGCCAGAAAACCTGAAGGCCATAGTTCGCCAGAAAACCTGAAGACCATAGTAAGCCAGAAAACCTGAAGACCACAATTAGCCAGAAAACCTGAAGGCTATAGTTAGCCAGAAAACCTGAAGACCATAATTAGCCAGAAAACCTGAAGCTTATACAGTAATTAGCCAGAAAACCTGAAGACCATAGTTAGCCAGAAAACCTGAAGCTTATACAGTAATTAGCCAGAAAACCTGAAGACCATTGTTAGCCAGAAAACCTGAAGAACATAGTTAGCCAGAGAACCTGAAGACCATAGTTAGCCAGAAAACTTGAAGACGATAGTTAGCCAGAAAACCTTACTATTCCTCTCATCAACATTGTAATCACACTGGTACCATTTGAAGGCGCTTTCTTCAAAAATACATGCTTAATATGCGCATTTTACCACAGTCAGGCAGTATTTTAGTCCTGTAATCGGGTAATCTAGTGCCCATCGTAACTGAAGTTTTTCGGATCATCTGCTAGGAATTGCAAAATGATTACCCCTGCGTTCGGATAATTAGCCTCCACTGCTGTCTTGGTAAACTGTCTGTTCACTGTCTAAGTGAACGCTCCCATCCTTCAGGGTTTTTTTTTATAAGAAGAAGACGCCAAAAAAATCAAGAAGTCTGGAGTTCATTACTACATCTTCCTCTCCCCTTGTTTCTTTTTGAGTTTTCCTCTGAAAGAATTATTGAGCAAGGGGTCGCTCAAGTGATCCATAATCACCACTGACGCAAAGCTAGTGCAACTGCTCAGCCACAAACAGCGAAAAAATGTATTTTTTTGTCCAATGAAAACGACCATCAAAAAATTATCCAAGATCTAGCAAGGCAAGAAAACATTTTTTATTTTCCATTGCTCAAGTGGCAGCAAAACAAGCACTTCACGTCCTCAAATCATGGCCTGCACATGAACTCGCCCTATCACTGCTGAGATAGCCGAAATTCCCGTCAAAGCTATCGTTTTGGTGATGTAAGCGAGGAGCATGATCAAAGTTCTTCTTCGTCCGTGCTGCAAGGACTTGAACAATTCACCACTTTTCGGAGTCTCGTTGCTGGCATGTCAGGCTTCTTGTAAGGCTTTCGTTTGCCTGAAACCATGCCTCTCTTTGCGTGATGCAAGGCTCAAGATCCCCCCCGGCCGGCCGGTCAGGAATTTCGCGTCGATGCGCGAATACGTTCCGCGAACAAATTCCTGGCAACTCATTGGTTTTCGGTTCTGAATGTTTATGTCATCACGCAAGTCCATGTATCAAGCGAGGCGCAAGATCGCGTCGGCCATGCCTATGCAGCCCACGCAACACCATGGCATACATTCATGCATGTGTATGGCCGAACTGCGGCCCAAAAGTCCGGACCAGACGGCCTAAAGGTGCGAAAGGACCTAAATTGTGCACGTTCCGCGTCACGACGTCAAGATCACGTGTTGTTCGACAGGGGCATTGCTGTCGCGGAAGCCTTCGACTAGTTTACTTCATATGTTATCAAGAGAAAACTGCACTTGTGACTCGACGGTACATTTAGTGGCCAACAAGAATGATGAACGGTCAACATTGGCAAACTTTGAAAGTAAGAAGTATATAATTACCATTTCTAAATTGTTCCCCGGAGATTATTGTTGCAGCTCGGTATTATCTCCGGGATCCATCCAAAAGAAAAGCCAAGCTGGAATACATTGCATGCCGATTCGACTTGTTTAAACTTTGCTGCGGTCACTAATGTCGTTGAAACAGAAGGCGTTTCCGCGCCAGGCTAGAGAAAGACTCTAATTTCCTCCTTTAGTTCCCTAATGACATCAAGTCTAGCTGTCATAGGATGTCATAGGATGTCGAAAGGCCTAGGCTTGGGCGTATCCAATGCCACAAATCCCACTGGGGTAGCTTGGCTCACCTCGAGACTGCTCGGCTTTTGCTTTCGTTCATGGCTATTCATGAAACACTGCTTATACCAGCTCTGCACCCAGACTTCAAACAATTCAAGCCTACCTTGGAAGCGCCAACAACATTTGTGTTCCAGGGTGCGTTAGTTGGACCAAGACTTAGGGACCCCCAGCCGTGACGTCACACCAGGATCGAACTCTGGCGCGTGGCTCGCGCATCGGTTTACGTGGCTTACACGTTTACGTGCAGGACAATCGTGCCCTGCCTCGACTCGAAGATTTACACAAGCGCTCCGCCTCAAGGTTTATAGCTGTTGAAAGTGGCGGAATTTCGATCTTCAAGGGCCAAGCCTGATACGGTATTCGCCTTCGCCGTGGAGGTCTACTCTGAGTCGCACGTGCAGCTGAGCAGCCCGAAAAAGATCGGCCAGTACCGGCTTCGTCGACGGTCGAGACAGTCTGTCTCTTCTCCTTGAATCTTTCCAAATTGAGACTAAAGCGGCCTTCGCGACGAGAAGTAGCTGCAAATGCTTTGCTGGCGACTTCTCGTCTTGCTTCGAGAGGCTGGCAAATCACGCTCGATTGCTATTCTTGGAGATGAATGGGGCCGTCCGCATGCTTTTCGACAGTGTGCCACCAGTCCATTCTGTACGACTGCCAGCACGGGCAAGCACACAGCCACACACGCACAAAGGCCTCTCCTGATGAGGAAAAGTCTCGCCTGGAAGATGCTGTGCGAGAACCTCTGGGTACGTATACCTTCATGGTCAACAACAAGTTGAAGAACTGGTCCTGGCGTCATCAGTTTTGCAGCGTGTTCACAGAGGGGGAAGAATTTAAAGAGGATCAGTGCTGACACTCTGCTTGCTCTATGCTCTAACAGCACTGCTGTATCCCCACAGCCATCACTCTTCAACACAGACAGGACTCTTCGAATTCGACTCTATCTTTCGAATCACAACAACAGCAAAGGAGCAGAACTGATATATCCAGACATGCCACAAACTAGTGACAACCATTAGTGCTAAGAGCCAACAGTACTAGTGTTACTACTAGAGCGAAAGTGTCACACTGCTATGTGGTGCTACTACATCCCCCCTCCGGAGACTGTGACTGGGGAACAGTAGCATTTGAACGCAAAGTCAGCACCGAACTATGCCATGGCCAAAGTATCTCTTCAGATACCGGCGATTCCTCCGTAGCAATGTACCAGCCTCGGCCTGAACCACATAGCTGCGTCCACGCTTAGTAACTCTGACCACCTTGGCGATAATGTCCCACTTTCCAGAAGAGGGGGTGCTGAACGCGAACAACTATACGCCTGGCGCCTGAAGGGGCAACCGAGGGACTTGCTCGTTGCAGTTGGCTGCCGTCTACGCTCTGGAGCTGGCGGCAGCCTTGTCGAAGTCGTCAGATGAACAGTCAGTGCTTTTCAGAGCTGCGGGATGGGTAGGAACTGTTGACTGAGTTGGCCGGCCTGAAAACATCTGCACCGGGCTCAGACCGAGGTTGCGTGGGGTGTTGCGAAACTCCATCAAGCCCACACGAAACAAATCCGCATCGAGGTTGTCACCCCTTGTGGTCTTGCTGACCAGAGGCTCCATCGCTTTGACAACAGTTGATTAAATTTGTTTCCCAATTCAACCTGCTGATGAAGGCAAGGGCAACCTTGCCGAAACGTCGTAAAACAAACTCTATCAAGTGTGTTCTGGAGAAAGGAATTAAAGAACATTAATATGATGAAAAAGGAAAGAGCAATCATTACATTGAGTTGGTACTATACATGCATTTACAGCTTGTATAAGGGCAGACGCAAAAAAGGAAAGTAGAAGACTTGAACTTTCTTTCACCAACTGAGACAGCTCAGGTCAGGGATCGAGGATGGCTTGTGCTGGCAAATCCTGCACCCATTGGTGCTACAAGTTGGGACAACTATTAACTAATCGGAGGGCCTTTCCGACAAAGTTAGTTGTACTTGGAAAGTTTTTTTTTCTTCAACCTGTTTGACTCTGGCGGTGAAGTATTATTGTTGTTCCATGTAGCTCCATCTGGTCAGTCTACAACAAAAGGTAGACATTTTACGAACTCTGCAGTTCACTCTGTACACCCTCCTTTCAAGACCAATGTGTTAATCTCAGCACATGTATGTACAAGGCATGAAAGTACAAAGAACGACAATGGACACTTGCTAACTCGGCCCCAACTCCCCACATCTCTGAGGTATCATGCCACACTTTTTTTGTGATTCGACGGTGCGGGCTTTACGCAGGTTCACGGAGTTGGCGGAGAATCTTTCCTCTCAAAGACGTCTCTTTTCAAGTTTACAGTTCACGATGACTAAGTCCACAATGATAACAACTCAAGAATGAGGAACGGTGGAAAGGAAGAAGTCACCACTACTCAAAGCACTTTTTTTACACCTGCCGCACTTAAAATTGATGTACACGCAACATACTCTGTTCTTCATGTCTCTCAATTAGCCTGATGAAGTCCTGGCGGCAAACAGTTGCTCTACTACCAACTTGTCCTACCGTTCCGGGCAAACCGTTCCATGCTCAAGCTACAACTAGGATGTACTAAGACATGCGAAATGAAAGAGGAAGAGGGCGACGGATGGAGAGTAACCGCTTGCTCAGCTTCGCAGTTCGGCCAGCGAAAACTGAAAGATGCACGATTAAAGGCGGGTCGATATTTCATTTGGCGCACCGAGAAACTCTTGCAACTATTGAAAGGGTAATCAGGGTATCTGGCACGTGCTGTCACTCCTAAAGCATGGCAGTAGCCTGTGAGGTCACTTGCGAAAGACGGAGAAGGGAGGATCAACTAAATTGTCGATGGACAAGTGAACCCAGTCGGTAAAGCGTTGCGACGGACTTCTAGTTATTAGCCGAGGTAGAGTTCTGGCTCGCCGCCCATCTTTCCTTTTCCTTTCGTTCTCTCTCTCTCTCTCACTCTCCCATTTGTTTTTGACACGCTTATTGCGTTTCGCAGCATGAGAGCGCTACTTCGTCTTTCTTCCCTATCTCTGATTGGGCCCCGAAAGGTAGGTATGTGATTCATTGAAAATACACCCTAGGCCGGGGAATATAGATACTGCACCAGTAGACAGAAAAGCGAGAGGTTGACGTACATGATAGCAGGTCTTGGAACTCTTCCGTGGCGAGTCACATGGATGGGAGTCGTGGTGCCATGGCGGCTTGGCTTGGCTTTGTAAGGCTGGAAATTGAAGAAAATTGGAGCTCATACTCCGTCCAAAGACCCAGAGTAGTATCTGTGGAAGGAATAGCCTAGAAGATAAGGGTCGTCTTCGCTGTTGTCTACGCCATTGCGTCATCCTCCAAAAAGGATGCGAAGAGCAGTCGAAGGCGACTCTTCTCGGCCAGGCCGGAATCCCCGTTTGGGCACTGAGCTAGCCCGCTCTTCATGCATTGCTCCGGACCATATCAACAAGCAGCTGGGCCGGGCTCGAGGCTAAGCACCCAGTATGAGCTCCATCAAATTTTTTCCGGCGGTCACAAATCAACTCTTGATGGAAGCCTCCTGTAGCAATACGGGGTGGAACTTTCGTGTCGCGAGAACTTTGCAGGGACTTCGCCTTTTCCAGCCTTAATTACCATCAGAGATCGTGAGTGTCTCAATAAATCACCAGACCTGTTAGCGCGACGGCTTCAATGCTAACACATGTACCCCAATCATTTCATCGAAACTTGTCATCTTACTTGACCCAGGAATGACGTGCTCGGGAATGCCCCGCTGTCCCGACCACGAACGGAGGGCGTAATAGAGAACCACTCTAGAGAACACGCAAGGTCGTTGTGTTTCGCCTATCCTAACCTGGCGATACAATTGCTTTACGCCTGTCCAGGTCAGAAGAGATATAAGCTTGAAAGGTGTTGCAGCAATTATTCAAAAACGTTTCTAAGGTAACTGCTCCACCACGAAAAACTGGGCCAGTGGCATCGAGAGCGTGTGCAGAGAGGGAGAGTGAATTGCTTACTGCGATTTTTTCAGTCTTTGGAGAGGAAGAACACAAGGATTTGATGCTCTGTGAGCTGGTGGTGGTTTAGGCCAACGACATGCAGAAGCAGTAAGTTTCCTGGGCACACTACTCACGATTGTCCAGGAAGCATTCGATGTACAATTTGTAAATGCTAGAGTTCATGCAGAGTGTTCACGTCAGAGGGGAATGGCGCCAGCGTGCTGATGCATAGAGCGCGTGGTTCAGGAAATTCCACACAACTTATTCAGGAGTTTAATCGATTGCATACGTGAGCTACAATCTCTGCTAAACCTTTGTTGGTTTTAACCTGAGGGCTTCAACTGTGTGTGGAGATAGTTTATTCAAAGAAGGAAATAATAAGTAACGCTGAGTAAGAAGACTGCTTCTCTGTTTTATTTGCCCTCACTTTGGCTCTTTCTTCATCTTCAGGTTAACGGCAGCCCTCCTCGGAATACCTCATGACGCGCTCATCACCGACGTCTCTTTCGATTCCAGGTCCGTGCTTGGACGCGGCTCTGACGCTGTCGTCTTCGCGGGATCTTGGAATGCGCCGGTAGCCACTCCGGTAGCCGTAAAGGTGCCCAAGCAACCTGACATGCACGCAAGAGACGAGTTCATTGACAAATTTGTTGGCGAGTGTCAGCGAATGCGGGAGCTCCGCCATGTCAACATCGTGCAGTTTTTCGGAATCTTTATAACAGAAAAGCGAGCTCCTGCACTCGTCACCGAGAAGATGGCAAAAACACTCGAGGAGTACTTCCGGACAATTGACTTCAGCCTTGGAGAATGTTTACTTCTCTTCCTGGATATTACCGCCGGTCTTGCCTGTATCCACGCTCACGGGATTGTGCATCGAGATTTGACGACGAAAAACGTTCTCCTGACGGAGGGCCCACAACCTCGTGCGAAGATCGCCGACTTCGGCGCGTCTCGGCGTCTTCACGGCGACCACCTGGCGGCGGCGGCCGGTCTCAGCAAGTGTCCCGGCACGGTCGGGTACATGCCACCCGAGGCGCTGACCGACCCTCCGAGCTATGACGAGAAGCTGGACTGTTTCTCGTTCGGCGTGCTTATGATGGCTACTATTCTGAGGAGAGGCCCTTCCGCCGACGTCGCCGCCTTTGAGCGCATTGAACTCCTGTCTAACGGAAATCGACGAGTCATTCCGGAGATCGAAAGACGGGCGACCGACTTCGACGCAATTGCAGCTGAGCACCCGCTGAAGGGAGTCATTCGTCGCTGTCTTGAGAACGACAAAAGTCGTCGACCGACGGCGGCTGAGCTTCACGTCAAGCTTCTGCGTGTCGCCAAGAACCTCGCGATACCTCACGACGCCCGAGAAGTAAGGAACTTTTGAAAAGGATCTCAGTGAATTCGAGCAAAGGTGCAAGTGTACAGGTTATACGTTCGTTCTTTGTGGCAAAAGCACATGCAATAGAATTGTAAACGTTTTTGGTTGCAACCGATGAACAGGAATACATTTGAAACCAACGAAAGTCCTATACCTATGTAAGGAATTTCTGTTTGGTGTAATTTCAGTGAAATCAAGCACAAACAATGCAACATTTACACAAAGGTTTACATTCAGAAGGGAAACTGCATCGTGCAGCGCTGAATATGTCTGCACCACTACCCTGAGCAGGAATACTCGAAACAGACTTCAGTTATTTACCTCGTCTTTATGACAAAATCTCTGACTGTGGTAGTAATTTTCTACACATTGCCACTTTTAAATTCACGGACGAAGCTTTGACAAATGCCATGGCTGACTCCCGAGACTGGGACAAGAACATGCACATGTAGCCTGAAATCACTTGACAGGCCAGGGTGACTTGCCTGTGTGACGGAGACCAAGGTCTAGGTGGCTCTCATCTGCTAGATGACTTGTTGCCTGGGTTCGAGTCCTGCTCTCAGCATGGAGTTGATCATTAAACATTGTTTGTTCAACCTTTCTATGTCATCCATGCAGTCACATCTATCCTTCGAAAGTTTAACTTAAACTAATGTTTGCCTTATACATCTGTTCTCAACTACAAACAGCACATGTACATCTGCCCAGACCCCATGTCGAAGTACTCCAAAACTTCAAAGTTGTCAGTCTGAATTTTAATTAGGCGATTGACATCGCTGTATTATGAATCGGAGGTGAAACCTAAAATTTTAATCGTCCTGAATTTGTGTGATAGGAACACCTTCTTCGCTCACTTTGGGTGTTGTCCATTTCTCTGCAATTTGGTGTTTTGGTCTACATCTCCAGGACCATGGTGCATGCAGATTGGCTGCCAACCAAAGACTTCCCACTGAAAGGGAAGAACTCTTCTCTTCCCAAACAAACAACCAAGAGACAGCGCAACAAAACGATTGCCTCATCATGCAGATGGAAGACATGGCACCCTTTCGGGATGAGCCTCAGCATTCATTCTTCATACGCAAGCTCAGAGAGTACAACGACAGCCTGGTGAGAAAATCGTCTCTGCCCTACCACCATCAAAAGCCAGCTTGGGGCCTGGAAGAACATAAATAAGCCTAGCAATTAGGCCAAGTCATGCCGGATTTCCGCCCGGTGGATCAAGTTTGGCAGCTCCAAAATGCATGGTATTAACAGGCGGGATAGCACTCAGTTAGTTTAACAAACACCATCATAGGAAGAGCAATTCATTGATGACAGCGATCACAAGCTTGATCATCACTAGCTCTGGGTTTGGCTTTTGGCATTTATTCTGCATTTCCCAACCATAACCAAATGTTTGACTGCGAATTTTCAGGTTGAAGAAGGTCATGTGCGATGTTGATGAAGATCAATAATCAACCTGAACATCGATGGCTTATCAGATGATAGCTTAAAAAACCAAATTAATCAATTGAGTTGTTCAGGCCCGTTCTAGCGAATAAAAACTCGAGCTGAGTCTTAAAAAATGCTTTGCTGCCAACAATCCCACTCTTTTTCTTGCAATGGTGCCTGGTCATTTGGAACACTCTTCGATTGAGCTGCTCATGAATGCCTGGCCCTCTGGTATCTGTCCACAGTGACCATTTCACGTCCGATGCAACCTTTGATTACTCCCTACTGTCTGCCTTGTTGGCCTTCTTTCCTTTTCTCTTCAAAACATCTAGATGTGTTCAACAGTTTTGATCACACGATTTTGCAGGAAGTAATTTTGATCGTACTCATCAATATCAGGTGAAATAAATCGACACTTGAAATATTTCTGTTGACTGATTTCACCTTGAAATAAAAGCAACCGATGTAAGCAACATGTCAACATAAACCTGAAAGCCTCCATCAGCCCAAATAGAAGGAATCATTTTTATGGAACTAATACAGGCTATGGATGAAGCATGAAGTGTCAGCAGAAAGCTGAAAAGAAGCCGAAATAGCCGTAAAGTGTACATTCTTCAAAAGAAATGTCCCCAAGCTCGGTGGTACAGTGCATCCAGACTTTTATGTTTGAAAATTTCAATTAAAAGCACCAATGAGTCACAATCCCCC
>JAOWAR010158545.1:0-10669 GCA_028571005.1 Clathrina lutea
TGCCAGATGGCCGTGCGGCGAGCGTCGTACTGAGAGGTGCACACATGATTTCGCGGCCGCACAGTTCCCGGATCGTAGAGTTCGCCCTGGCCAGTCAAACATTTCGATATGCAGAAAAATACGCAGCATATTCTCTTATATCCCGTGAATAAAAGAAAAAACTGCTCAGAGCTTCAAGCAGTCCGAACAGATTCAATGGGCCTGAACCAGATAGGAATGGTTTTGGTTTTGGAGCTTTTGAAATATGAAAATACTGGTGGTGCATGGTGTCTGAGCAATTGCTTACCATTCCATTTCTCTTCGTAGTTCGGCTTACTGGACAATCAGTGTCCTGGTTGTGCAGCCAATCTTCAATTCAGGGACACAACTTTGACTGGAAGGTAAAGAAAATATGCCCTGACGTGGAACCATAACATCTTATGACTTTGAATGGTGCTGCCTTTAACAATAGAAAAATCAATGCACTGATGATGTCAAAATAGTTGGAATAAATGGTACTGTTGAGTAGAGTTGAAAAATTGTTAGTATAGCTCGATTCTAAAAGCTGCTTTTATTGCCTTATGATCTAAGTGTTTCATTTTCGTGTAAATGTTTCATTTTCGTGTAAATGTTTCATTTTCGTGTAAATGTTTCATTTTCATGTAAATGTTTCCTTTTCGTGTAAATGTTTCATTTTCGTGTAAATGTTTCATTTTCGTGTAAATGTTTCATTTTCGTGTAAATGTTTCATTTTTGTGTAAAGGCTGATGGCAATGAAGCTGAAATGTCTTGAAACTTTCCTTTGACATACTTTGCAACTTTTCTTTGACACAATGTTACTTTTTTACAGTTCCTATCCAATACGGAAGAAGCCTGTTTAATTGTGCCTGAATGGTTTGACTTAAAGTGCTCAAACCGTTATGTGGTCGTAGTCAAATAGGAGGTGATGTTAACAGCAGTTGTAGTCTTCAGAAGGACCACTTTTGTGAGAAGCCAAGACAATATGCATGCAAAGAAAATATATACACAGGTAATGACAAACTGTCAGCGCTCCTACAGCCAATCAAATGCTTTCACTTTGGCCAAGCTCTTCATTGGTAGACCTCAACTATGCCAACCTTTCACCTCTGATCTCAGAAAGGAATCAAACAACGTTTTGCCGCTAGGGCTTCACCAGGCTAAAACGGACTGCGAGTAGGGTTACTTCTCCTAGTCTTTGTCAGCTTTATTAAGCCCTGGTGGCAAGATATGCTCGATTCCTCTCTCTCTTCAGCCCCCCCCCCCCTTTGAAACAAAATTTCTTTGACTATGTATCTCTGATCTCATCATCTAAGGGCTGTTGTTCTTTACTGCAGTGATGGCAGTCCCTATGTGGTAATAGGCAAGACGGTGGAGCTTCTCTTCAGCATGGTGGTGACCAACAAAGGATCAATCTCCGCCTGTCGTAGCCAAGTTGTTCTACAGCTCGGGAGACACATTGGTTTTGGCTACCTGAGGGTGAGAGATTGAGACAGGAAGTATGATGCTGACGCAGGTCCTTTGCTTTTGACGGACACTGTTGTGGTTGGATTTTGACGTGCAATAATGTCCCACCACAGAGATGATATATATGTATACATAGCATGGAGGATGGTTCATTACCTTTCCTGGATGTTAAAGTTAATAGAATCAAAACTGGAATGATTTCATCAATGTACCGCAAATCAACATCCACCGGAGTCTATACGCCTTGGGATTAAGCCCAACGACTTATAATATACAAGCACTGACAAGTAGAATCCTTCAGATTTGTTCATCATCAGTGTTTGATGCAGAACTGGACATCATCGGTACATCTTTGTTAAGAACGGTTACCGTGGCCACGTCTTGGACAGATTCATCATGCGTTATGTTCCAGGACGATGTATTGGACTCAAACCCTGCCCTCTCATTATTCGGCTTCCGTGCCTTGGCGACCGAACAAAGCCTTTTATGAAAAGAGTCAGCATGGCTGTTCGTATCGCCTACTGCGCTGTTGAATTCCGAGCTATTTTCAAGACAAACCATGTATTTGCCCTGCCAAAAGACCGATTGTCTATCTCCTCTCTGAGCAACGTTATTTTCTCAGTTTGAATGTCGGCATTGTGAGAGCCGGTATATGGCAACACGTCGCAGCGGCAGGCTGATCACATTATACAGCATGTAGCACGTCATCTGGTCAATGTCCGAACAGTAAAAGGAAGGGCTGTTTGCCAACGAAACAAGAAAAGTCGGATGACTATCAGTCAGCAATAGCGAGTCACCTCGCATCGAACAAGTCCTGTTGTGAACAATATTCTGACACGGATTTCAGAATACTGAGTCGTGGTTGCTCCAAAAATCACTTGGATGGACTGGAGGCGGTGTACTTTTGAGAAATTGATCCTGTTTTGTGTAAGCAAAAATTTTGTAACAAATTTCAAGTTACTCAAAGGGGGCGAGCTTTGCGCTCTCATGCGGGGAAATAACAGTAAACGGAAAGAAATCTCTATCAACACCCGCGAGCGTGAGTTTCGTGAGTTTTGTTTTTTCTCTCTCTCACGCTCGCGGGAGTTAATAGAGGTTTCTTTCCGTATTTCAAGTTGCTTCAGCATACACACAAAGGCAGCAAGTCATGATGCATGCATAAACACTGCACACACACCTACACCCACACACCTACACCTACACACCTACACCCACACATTACATCTTCACACACTAACCACTTCATGCACCTGCTAGCACCTGTGTAAATCATGCATTATATTTCCATGTCTTCTGCGCCGTATTCACACCACTCAATAGTACCTCTTTAGACTACACTGCTATGAAACACCACTTTTCTTGATGTCTTTTTTTATGATTTCCTTGGAAGCCTCTGAGGAGCAAGGACGAAAGTTGGTTCACCGCGATTCTTTGACCACCCCCAAGTATGTGTGGTTTGTCGCTAAAATCCAAGGGAATAGTACAGCTTGCTCGATCGCCCACTTTTAAGCAGGTATATTTTTCTTCTACCAGCCGCACTGATCAATGCACTACACCAATCGAAAGGTGATAGCCAGAACTTTCCATGGGTGTAAAAAATACTCAGAAATGCTCACGCGTTTATGTACCGTGATGGTTGAAGGTCAAAACGGTAGATTGTAGAGGATGTGGAGTAATGGGAGGCAAATCCTTTTTCGGGGGTGTCATCACGGTCATCGCCAAAATGATCGTTGTGGTTCACGGCTGTTTCTCACACCTTGCGCGTTCAAGGCACAGGAGAAGCGGACTGGGTAAAATAGGCAAAAGATGGCTTATAGCGTAATCGTGCGCGACTTTCCTCCTAAAGGGCCCTGAAGGCTCGCTTGGAAGACCAATTATGCACCCCGTCAATGGTCACCATCCGACAAAACTCCGACGTTAAAGATGTCAGCGTTCGGTTCGCGTCAAAATGATTTCTTGAAATCTGTCTCTCAAGCTCGTAGAGAGAATCTTTGAACATGCTGGAGAGTAGGCTACTCCTTGGCGGGTTGGAACAACTTCCACGAAAAAACCATCGGAGTGCTGGTGCATGGTCATCGACTTCGAGCACGCAACTGTTGACATAGACAAGTATGCCTAGCTACCAACAGACTTACTTGTCTTGCGTTCTGGAGCTAAGCCCCGCTATGGTATAACACAAATTCCAGCACGCGTTCCATCCTTTGTTCGCGCGGTTTTAGTTCATCGATTGTGGTTGCGCTTCCAAGGCTTAGCTCTATTGTCACAGGTTTGCTGCCTTCTTCCGCAAAATCCCAGGGCCAAGCTCAAAACGACAGCCAAAGAATCACATTGGTTCAGGCAGAATGAAATTCGAGTGTCTGCTGGGTCTTTTCTTCCTTTGGGAATCTTAATATAATCATCTGCCCACTGTTTTGATAGGGAGGTCAAGGATACACATTATGGCTACAGCGGACATCACCGGTACCGGTCTGGGTTGAGGTACATGTTTCATTTGGCTCCTACAACGCTTCGTCTACTGGTACATCTGTAGAACTGGCCAACAGATGTTGATAAAACCTGTAGCTTCAGCCGAACCTGCAGCAGTTCGGCTTGACTCGACGGAGCGAGTGTGCAGTTTTCATTCAATTTTTGGGTCTAGATCTGTTTTGGGGGTGAAACATGTTTTGTTAGAAATGGTCATTTTCGTGCGCAAGCACCACACAGCACACTGAGAGTACGGTTGGAAGAAGGACGGTTGGTATTTTCAAACACAGCTCACGATGTTGGTCTTTGCAAACACAGCTCAGTAGGACGGTTGGTCCTTTGCCAACACAGCTCAAGAAAGAGTGCCTACCAGGGCCACAATCCGGCTACTAGATTAATTCTCAGCCCCAACGATGACAGGAAAAACCTCCCGTGCTGGTAGGCACGAACAATGGGAGGAAAAACCGGGTTGTCATTACCGGGTTTGGCCTGGTGCACTAGAGAAAACACAACAGGGAACAGGACAGTGTAAGGAGCACTAGACTGCAGTGAGGAATTTAGCCACTAGCCTGCAATAGGGTGGGAGGGGAGGGAAACAGGCGAAGCAGCCAAAGTGAAAAGAGAGTGAGAAGCAAAGACAGAGAACCAACATGTGGAGACCAACCATGATGGCGGTCCTGCTGCGCACAAGCGCAGATGTAGCGTCCATGGAGGTCCACGCATGCACCCGAAGAATCTATTTTTCCCCTAACTCATTTCTCGACCGGCGAAAAATGTCACTTTTCTCACGAGACATTGACTTCTACCGGGCTGTACTGTGCATAGAAAACACTGAATTCACGAACAAGAACATCTATGAAGCTGTTCCGAACTGAGAAGTGTTTGGGCGGAAGCTTTGTCCACACTGGTAGCTCGTGCAATGCAGTATGGCTCACCACCACACGAACAGACCAAGGCCAGTCTTCACTGGTCTTCAGCAGCAATAACAGTCTGAGGGGCAGGCTTGGATGGATTGTAGTGTAGTCCAATACCTTCAATAGGGAAGAGGTGAGACTGACCCTTGACAACATCATTTCGGGCAACTTCCATTACAATCATGGTGAGGATTGTGCCTTCTGGAAGCGATCTGGGCTTGCACTGCAGGACAGCATCGCCAATTGACAGCACAGCACCGTTATCATCTATCTTGCAAGCGTCTGTGGAGGAGTGTGTATAAGGAACTTCTTGCTCGAGGGCAGGGACAACATCTGTAATTGAGAACAACGGGGGTACAAGAATAGTGGAACGATGTTGGAGGAACCGGCTGGAAGGAAATAAATGGACCCTATGCCAGATAAGCGAGCCCGGAGTTGACGGGGCATATCTGGGGTCGGCCATGGGCCGGGCACTCAACACAATCGGAAATGAAGAGTACTGGGAGGCCAATTTTTCGATCTCGGGTGGTTTGGACTTCAGCGATGCCCGGACTGAATAGATTTGAGTGAGTGGATTGTTTCTCAGCTGAAGCTGTTTGTGAGGGTGTTCGAGTGTCACCTCCGTTATGCCTCCGTGGGAGGCCTCCGACCTGCGCCTAGTTTGTATGTGTGTGTTCGACAAAGCTCAGCTCTACTAAGGTGACGATGACTTGCGAGATTGACGTTCGTAGGGACCCGAACTTGGACGACAGTCGACGTCAGCTGCGACGAGGCAAACGGCCAACGACGACTACAAGAGAGAAACTGCACAAAGCTCCGGCGGCCAGCCTTTGAAATCGTCGCACCACTTCCCAAAGGATGGATGGTACAGGGATGCAAAAAAACACTCCCCAATGTCTACATTAGCGTAATGCGGCATCACCTGGAACATAGGGAGCGTGCAGAAGGAGCCAGGCCTGAAGGCCTCTGCCAGCAGGACTTCCTCAGAACTCATAAGCTTTCAAACCGGGGCTGTAATTTTTTCTGAAGTTTTGTACCACGGTTCTGAAGTTGCAACGCCCATTGCTGCCACAGAAAGTGCACCAATTATTTGTAAGGGCCAGATGTCATGCTCCCCAGCAAAAAAAAGTCATCTACCAGCAGCAAGTCATCCTTACTCCTTCACCAAGGATGTATGACGTGGAAGTCATGTGGGCACATTAGTCTTGCCCAGAGGCGTCCAGGGGGTCTTGTCTGGGAATCGACCTCGAAACCGTCAATGGCCTTGTGGAGATAAAATGATCCCTTTATATATATGAAAAGGGCCTCACCCCAGAGGAAGCAGCGGCTAGCCCAGACTTCTTTTGTACCGCCGGGGATGGGCAAGTCACGCTGAGGGTGACACACAAGTACTACACGCAGGTGCAAGGATTGCTAGGAGCAACTGACTTGCAGTGGTGTGACTTTGTCTTGTGGTTTGGCCAAGCAAGATTATCCAATCAGTGAGTCCAGCTTGATGCTATTGAGTGGAATGGCTACAAAGTGCAGTCTCTTGTGGACTTTCACCAAGAGCATGGCTAAGTTTTTTTCCTCACATAGCACAGCATTGCACAGAGAAAAGTAAGGAAGTGCCCAGCTGTAGAGTCTGAACAGAAAATGAGAATGTCGTGACTTAGTTTTGATCGTCTCACTCTAATCAAGTATTTGGTAGGCAACAGGTGCCATGCTTCTCTTCATTTTTTCTTGTCATGCAGGTTGTGTGTATGGTCAGTTCGCATCATGTTTGAAGTGACTTGTACCTGTTCTTTCGGAAAGAAAACGTGGTATCAATCTGAATATAACAGAGAAGTTGAGAAAGATATGTGATACCACCATGCCAGCTAATACAAGTCAAAAAGAGAAGAAAAAAAAGGACGTCCTGAAACATGAATTAAAAAGTGGGAGCTGAACAGAATTTTCTAAGAAAACGCAAAGTTGTGTGAATAACCTTTCGTACCATGAAGAAATAACAGCGGGTAGAAAAGAAAAGCTTACGACAATAACATGAAACAATCAATCAAGCATCGAGCAGTAACGGCTGTCAGTTAGTGAGTATACAGCAAATGGTTCAAATCTGATTTATAGAGGCTAAAGGGACAAAGGGATAACTTGATCCACGACGGAAAAGTTGGAAGAGCTGTCTACTATCATGTACATGCTCCCATAGTGCGTCTTGAAAGTAGTCGGCAAGGTTCGTTCAATGGCCTCTGGAGATGACCAAATCGGGACAGTACGTAGACGGACGAAAATGCATGAGGTTGATTCATGTAAACAGAACTTGGCTAATCATGGGCTGAGAAATATGGAGGATGTCAACAAGCATCTCTTCATCAATGCCACACCAAAGACTTGCCGAGGTACGAGAAAGCTGCTCTTTCAAAGACAGAACTTCAAGCATCCTTCTTTGCCCCTCCACCTGCCGTTCTGTGACAGTCTTCAAGCCTAATTTGTATGGTGCTGACAAGGGTGTTGTTCGAGGCTCCAAAGAAGGTGAAGAGGTTTTTCGACAGTCTGGCCGTTCGGAAGCCCAGTATAGTACATAGGCCATCTTCTGAGGACCCGTGAAAAATCAATCAAAGCTGAACGCGTCTGCCGTTCTTGCCTTCTTGAGTTTGGCCAAAGAGCTTCCAGAGCAGCACAACCTTCGTCAGTCTCTTTCTTCAACCCTCAGCATACGAAGGAAGTCCAAAAGAAATAAACACGGTGTCTACTGCATTCTTCCGAAACTGCCTTCAACTTCCCGAGCCGCTCGAACTGCGACTTTCCACACCTCTTTGCCCCTCATCCCTTGTCCAAGAAAAACAAATGGCACAGCAACTCGCCTTATCCTGACCCCTTTCTTCTTCTCTCCGCTACAATAATCTGTATATCAAAGCATGTTCAGAGAAGACACTAGTGTCTTAAGACATCAAGAAACTCTTGTCAACGCACCGCCAGGATCCACCTTTGCGCAACAATCGGTAGGTCACCAGGGGAGAACGTGAAAAGGTTCGCCCTGGACCACACTTTTCGCTCTTCCGAAGCGCACAGGTTTTTTATAACTTCGGTCAACCGAAAGCAGTGCTTACATTTTATCCGCCCTTCCCTAGGGTGTGCCAACCAAGTCTGGCACAGCAAGGTTCGACTGACTAGGCCTTGGCCCTGGAACCCATCCAGGCTAGTGTGAGTAGATTGGTCAGGCAGATACCGTGACAATCACTAATGGAAACTTCTTCAGGACTGGAACTGGCCAACACTTCACAAGTGGCAAGGAGTGACCTCAGCAATTGAACCTCCCCAGCTATTCGGGGTTCACCTCACTGAGTGCCTCTGCCATTTTCCATCTAATCCTTCAACACGCAGCTTCCCCAAACCATGCTGGCTTCTTGGAAAGGCAAACACGACGTGCTACGTTGCCGGTTACTTCTTTCACACTACTCTGCTCCGGAACCGTCACTGCTACAGTTCGATTCCAAACCTAAAGAAGGCGGAACACCTTTAAGTCGGCTGTTGAAACACGGGGGGGAGGGGGACCGCAATTTCAATCCTAATATCAATATCCCTGGGCCTGATTGACCTTTCTCCTTACACACATGCTCTATCTAAGCAAGCTTCTCTCTTTCTACATCTTTATCATATTCTGTCTAATCCTGGAGATCCCTCGATAAAAACCACCAGGGTTCCGTCAGAGAACCCTTCAAATAAGCAGATAAATAATTAAAGAAATGAATAATTGAGTAGACTAGAACATCTGTTGTAGCCTGCATGGCCATGCTTAGCATGTGACCGTACAATGACAGGTTGAGAATCCTGACCAGGCCACATGAATGAGCAGATAAGGATTCTAGATGTGTCATGGGTATATCTAGACATGTCCTGCACGAAAACACGTCAGCTATCCTGGCCAGAACAAGCAAGCATTCTTGGTATGTCCTAGCTGGCCACATCCTGGCAAGCTCTGCAGAAGGACACTCTGGATGTACTAGTCTGAACAACTGGGTGTCCTGCTATGTCCTAGCATGTTGTCAACCCTTATGCCAACTATGTCTAAGTTATGGGCTGTGTTTTGTACACTCTTTTACGTTTTCTTGGTTAAATTTCACTTTTGTTTTCGTTCCTCTCAGCTATTCGCTTTTTTCTTCTTGATTTTTCTTCCCCTTTTCAAGTTTTCCTGTAAAATCCGTGAAGATCTAGAAAATCAAATCAGTTTGTTGAGTCCCTCTCCTTGACCCTCCAGGAATTTTATTGATTTTATGGCTGGCCGAGTAGTTTAGACTAGGTTTGCCTAAGGAAAAGCAAATCAGGTATCCTGGCCGGGACATGCGAGAGTCGTGGCCAGGAGTCTTAGCATGTCCTGGACAAAGACACTTCAAATATTTCTGGCCTGGATCCCTGCGTGTCCTGGCCAAAACACTTGACGTGTCTTCAAATCATCCTAACATGTTCTGTACCAGGACATGTAAGATATCCCGGCCAGGACACCTACTTGTCCTGGACAAGATCCTATGTATGTCAATGTCTTGAGACACACCAGAATATGCTAGGGCGCTTAGAATATCCTGGGGAGGATACCTGAGTATTTTGCCAGGATTCTTGATTTGCCTTGGCCATATCCTGGTATATCCTGTACACCTGCGTGTCCCGGACAGGAGTATGTGTGTGTCTTGGCCTTGGAGCACACCAGGATACCGGGGTATCTTGGCCAGGATTCTTAGTATGTACACGGTAGGATATGCCAGGACATTTCATGTATCCTGACTTTGAGCCACGTGTCCTGGGCAGGATATTTGACGTGTCTTGGAAGCAGGACACAGTAAGATATGGCCAGGATACATCATGTTTCCTGGCTTGTCCTGGTGCTAGGATACGGACCACGACACGTCAAATAGCCCCGACTTTTCCTGCCAGATACTCAACAGCAGACGGTTGGTTTTGTGCAATGTGAAACTTAACACGAACGTCCTTTTCTGCTTGTTGTAAACATTCCATGCTTCAAAGTGGAGATGCGTTCTGCTGAAATCCATTTGAACTATGACTTTGCGATCTTTGTCTCTCAGTCTGCTTGGAAAATCGATGCTGATTGTGGCCAGCTTCTCCAAAGTGTCAGTGTACTTGATGCCCGTCTCCATGCCTCGGACGATATCCATCATCATTTTCTCCTGTCCTGGAAACAGTGGGCTGAACCTCTTCTTGAATGGTTTCCCAATATGAACTGACTTGCCAGTCTCAACAATCTTGCTGAAAATTCCCTTACAAACGTCCTTCCCTCCTCGCCGAGTTTTAAGATGTGGAGGGTGCTTCCCAGGGATGAACATTTCTCCCTTGCTGATGCCATATCTGAACTTGGAAAATGCGAGTTTGAATTGCATCTAGCTTCTGACTAAATTCCACAGCTCTCTTCAAGATGGCCAAGCTCAGATTTTCAGGTCGGATGAGGAGATCTTTGGTCCTGTCCAAGTGTAGCTCGATGAGAATGGGCGACTATGCAAACCCACCCACAAGGAGAATCCACTGGATTCCACCAATCTGGAGCGACTTGTGCACCCGAGAGGAAATCTCTCTCAGAGGGGGTTGAAAACACTCGGCAAAGACGTTTTCTTCAACTATCAGGAAACCCTGTTTCTGGCGGTATGTTATTCCTGTGACAGCTTTGCATGACTTTTCAAGATGCCTACCAGCACTTGTCACTGCGTTCAGAAAACTCAATGGAAGATGCATAGCCACATCTCCTTCTTCTTTGAAAAGGTGTGTTTCGCGTTCTCCACCCTGGTCCTTACCACCTCAAGCTAATATCTCTTTTCCAATTTTTGAGCCACATCTTTTCCAATGGC